>OMNV01026823.1:8386-26810 GCA_900303265.1 Brotula barbata | reverse complement strand
GATCTCTACATACACACACACGCACACGCACACACACACACACACACACACACACACAGACACACAGACACACAGGGACAGATCTATTTTGTCACATCTATTTTATGGCGTTCTGTGAAAGTAGTGTGGTCGCCGTTGATTTGTGTTTGTGGTTGTGAATTGAAAAATGGGGAAAAAAAAAAACTTTAAAAAAAAATCACACAAATATGGCAAAAAAACTTTCACCCTCGCTCAGGGGTAAACAAAGGAGTCGACCCCTGCAATCCAATAATGGAAACGGACTGTGCATCGGTGGTTATGCGGACGTGACGTTCAGTGTATCGTTTCCAGCCTGGCTGCACAAGAATGGCGGTTGAATTTAATGATATTCAAAAACCAAAAATTAAACGACAGAAACGAAGAAGAGTCCAGATTTAGAAAAGTAACAGTGTAACAAACAGAGTCATCATCTTACGTCACAGCTTAAGCACTAGGGCAAAGGTTCCTGTCTGAAAAACAGACACAACAGCACTGCTAATGGCAAACGGAAGAGAAAATTTTTTTTTTTTTGACCGTGTTGACATGATTCATTTTCTCATCACAGCCCAAGAATGTGGATGTGCCTCCTGTTTGTGAGCAACAAGGCCACACTGGAGGATACAATGATCCTTCGTTCACTCAGAGCCACTGTTCCACGTGGACTTCTGATCTTAATATCGCATTTCAACTCATCTCTAAATCTCTTCGCGTGACATCGAGGGACAGGAGCTCATCTTCACACCCACATCGGTGCTGGATGAGTCAAAACCACACACAAACTACTGGGGCAGCACGGTAAGGCCGCCTTTTCTGTTTTCCCTGTCTGACTGATTCATGTCCATCTACAGGGGGAGCTGTGGGCAGTGACCACAACTGTGCTGCTGCAAAGAAGAGGAGGAAGATTAGGAGTGAGACTGTGAGGTGAGAAGAAATTTATCTGGTGACAGGTTGATTGTGTGAGTTAAGACAGCTGGAGTGGTGAAGATTTTTTTTATCTTCTTTCTGTTCAGCCTATTCCTGCTGTAAAACCTCTTAGGTACATTCAGAGCTTTGTGGAAAATGTTAAAGGATGAAAAGATATTAGAAAAGACATTATGAAGGATAAAAAGAAAGGCATTATGGGTGATGAAATAGGCGATAAAACTGCGTGTCATTGCTGAAACGGTGCATTCACATATGATCGATACTCAGTGCTCATAATCAGTGTTTCTACAGTTGAGTCTTATTTGGACAAAGCCGAGATTAGTTATCCTAGACCAACTCCCCTCGGAGCTCAAAGGGCAGGTCATGATCTCTCTGTGCTCCTCCAACGTCCATGGGCTCCTTCGCTCTCCCACTGCCCTGCTGGTGGAGAGTTTGTATCTCCATTAGACATCACCTATACCTCACATGAACCTGATTTGTTACTGGGTACGGACCTGAGCGTAGGGCGCTGATCTCCAGTCACTCCTTTGGTCAGACGTTCTGTGATCGAGCAAGGGCGCAGGGAGGGACGGGAGATAGGAACCCCGAACCTCCTGGTACAGATCCCAGTCCTTCACATCCTCATACAAGTGGCTCTGAGGGTCCAGTGGAGGTTTTGAGGAATCTTGGATGCAAAAGATACACACATTTCAAAACTTAATAAACTCATGTTGGTGAGTCGTCTCACAGTCTCAGTGGAAAAGTAAACCTTTTTATTTAGATGGATTAGATTATTCTTAAAGGAGAAATAACAAATACAAATTGCCCTATTACAGACAATTAAAGATTTTAATAACCTCTGACAGTAAACTTGAATTACGGTCATTGTCACAGACCACCTGCAGTACCACTACTAACCACCAGGCTGGTGGAGAATTTACCTCTGTTGCTGCTGATGCAAAATAAATACATGTATTTTTAAACGTTATTAGAGTGTTTAAGGGATGACTTCACTGCTCTGGAAACTTGAAACAATGTATGTATGTATGTGTTATGCATGTAAAAATTAAACATGATTCAAATTCTTCATTGCAGCGGATTTCTATGGATGACTGGGGGGGAAATAACTCAGAGATATCATCTGCATTCTACAGTGTGTGAGGGATGTTTGTTTACTGTAAGCGTGTTGAGACGCGTGATATATTTGTGTCTCACCCAGCCTCTCCGTTTCCTCAGGGTGTGGATACAGAGGCGGCAGGTAGTCAGTTGTGGGGTAATAGTGATGGCAACTTTCCTAAAAACAAGTAAAACAGAGGCGAGAGATCACTATCGGAACAAATCTGGCCGCGAGTCAATTTAGCAGAACGATATTTCCATGTGTTGAGTAACGCTAGTGCACACCGGCCCAGTGCATGGTGGTGAATACTTAACGTGTCTATTGTTTCAAATCAAGCGAAGATAAAGCCCTCCTCCACGGAGCGTCGGAGTTTCCCTTAAACGCCGTTCTGATGGCACGGCACTATCCATTTTGTTTTACCTCCTTTCAACAGTTTTCTTCAAGGTTCAAATCCTCATTGGCCTTTTTAAAGTACAAAAGGATAATTGCTCCGAGATCAATATGCATTTTGAATGCTAATTGTGAAGGTATTGATCCATGTTCCATCTTGGGGAACAGCAGAGGCTTTTGTTACTTTATCTATCCATTTTTCCGTGTTATGCCTAAATTCTCCACATCCTCTCCAGGCACACATCCCCTCACCCCCTGCCTGACCTCTACCTCTTTCTTATCCTCATCTGTTTACTTAACCTTTTCTGTGTCTCTGCATGTTTTTCTCGATTGCCTTTTTCTTATTTCCCATCCCCTGCTCTCCCCCTTCTCTCTCTCTCTCTCTGTTCTTACCCCGGCGTAGCTCTCGTAGATGCTGGTGTCGGTGTCAGATCCGGAGTCAATGAGAAGCGTGCGCTGGGCTGCGGTGTTGATTTTTTCTCGGCTCTCATATTTATTGGAGGTGCTTACAGTCAAATGACTGGACCTGCATGGGGAAATCAGGTACAGGCTACCATAACATCTGTGCCTTCCATAATAATGTGCTGTTTTATTTACAGGTCATGGTGCGTGACATTCCTATAAATGGATACTGAGAGAAGCCTGCTTTGTCTGCTCAGCTCTTTTTTTAGCCACCTTAGAGTGGATTGGAAGCGTGCCTCTTTATTAGTGCCACTGCAGAGCTTTAGCTTACCCGTCCTGTTCTTTTTTTCCATCCCGCACGCTGCCGTCACTACCTTCTGCAGAGGGAAGAAAAACAGGAGGCGCGAGGAAATTAGAACATAAAGAGAGGGGCCTCATCTCATAAGCACTGAAATTGATCAGCGCAATGAAGGGGCCGGAAAGTCAGCGTGAAGGAAAGAGATGAAAAATCTATATGAAAACCTAAGGGCAGAAGAAGGGAATGAATGAAAAATAAAGGAGAAGGAAAGCTGGCAGCTGGCTAAAGAATAAAAAGAGGAAGATGGAATGGATGGAGAGGTACACGAAATGAGAAAAATGTGGATGAATCACAGAAGGGACAAGTTTGAAGGATGAATGTGAGGGAGGAGAGAATGTTGGAGAAAGACTAGAAGGAAAAGCGACAGGGTAGACAGATAAAGAGGGAGACGCAGAGAGACAAGAGGAGAATGAGAGGAGGAGCTGACAGCATCATGGTTCAGAGAGATCCTCACAGAGATCCATCCAGGTGTTGGGACATTACAGCATGATGCCACAAAAACAAAACAAAAAAACGGTGAGAACACTTTAATAGACAAGAGAACCTCACCTTTATGGCTTTGCCTCTTTTTCCACCTCAATCCAAGGAAGCAACCCAGTAAATTCAACGCGAGCAGCACGCCAAACAGCACCAGGAGCAGCGCCGTTAAATAGGCTGGCAGTCCAGTTGTTCCTAATTCACAAGACAATGGAAACATCGGCTAAATGAATAACAGTGAACGTTAAAAAACGGAAGAAAGATGGGAATTTAAGACGATAAAAACCCACCGAGACAGACCCGACCACTTTCTCAATTGTCTTTATTGATTAAAGACAAGCAGAGGGAAAAGTATGGGTGGGCACCATGACAACTCTCACAGAGCAAACATTAACAGCCTTGGAGGTGCATACATTAACATGATTTAGCCAAATGAAGCTCACTGCTGTGCAAACAGCAATTTCCAACTGCCCTTAAGAGCTTTTTCAAGGAGTTGTGATAAAAGACTTACTTTGTGAGCTTGAGTCATCGTCTGTTGGTGCTTCTTCTGGCTGTGGTCTCTCTGCAAGGTCAAGAGAAAAATGAATCACAAAAAAATAACACGCTGAAGAATAGATGAATGTATCAAGCTTATTTTGAGTATATAAGTTGATCCCTGAACTTTGAAATGGCAGTTGGGGTGACTCCAAACTGACCCTTGGTGGTGATGGTCAGTACTGCGTTGTTGTCAGCGTAGCCGCTCTCTCCCATTGCGTTGAGGGCGTTCACAGACAAGTTGTAGGTGGTGACAGGGGACAGAGGGGTCACGGTGAAGACAGTCGCTCTGGGAGGAAACACGTCCATGTACAGGAAACTGTCGGAGCCCTCCCAGCGGTATCTGTCCATCAAAAGGCATTGTTTTAAATTATGAACAGGGATCATTCTTAAAATGACAATCCGGCCTTGGATCCGGACCTTATGCGAAATCGTTGCTGCAGACCACCGTCAAAGCCTGGGATCCACTCCAGAGTGACTGAGTCGTGGCTGACGCCGACCTGACGAAATGACGAGGGCGGGTCTGGGTGATCTGGGAATGAACACAAAAAGGGAGAGGGCAAATGTTTTTGTGATGATGTGAGGGTAGCGACCGAGCGGGGAACATTTGGCTGTTTGACAAGCTTTATGTGCTCAGAAATTGAGATGCGCATTCAAGCGATTATCTACTGCCTCTGGAATAACAGATGTGGCAAACATATGAGATTATCCTTCCTCTACTGTCTCGCTGTCTGAGTTCCAGCTGTTATGAATTACTTTATGAAAATACTGAGTTTGTTCTTTTCGCGGAATATCAGGAGAAGCGGAAGTGTAAGATGAAGAAGTAATGTGATATTATCATTTCGTCGTTTTGCCAGTATAGATTCAATATGTCACCTTTTCACAACGATATGACAACAAAACACCGCTCATTCGTCAGTTATGAGAATTAAGTTTTACAAAGAGCTTATGAATGCCATTTATAGCCCGCCATTATGTTTCATCAGACTGTGACACATTCATACAAAAATATGTACTAAAATGGGTTTGTTAAATAGCAAATGCGTGGGAAGTTTGATGAAAAATAAAAGTGCTAATTATATATAATAAAAACTAAAAAAACATGAAGGGAGGGAGAAGTAATTACAACGTGATTATAAATCAATCCTGGTTAGGACTTGTTAGCGAGCCATCAAGGTCTTTTTAAACATTTTTCTCCACTAAATTACAATTTGTTCCAGCGTTTCAAAGAAAGTCTTTCTCACAGCAGTAGCTTTGCATTTTTTATAGTGTTCTTTATTGCTTGCGTTTTATGTTCTGTGATCAGCAAACATAAGCAGAGCCGGATGGTTGATCCCCCCCGTCCGCCCCCCCCGGCAGAACAAAGAGAATGATTTGTCCAATTTATCCAACTAAAGTCACGCAACGGAGGATAAAACCTTTTGATTATTATCAAATTGTAAGCAAAGATCAAAGGAGGCTAACAAGGCATTTAGTCTGACACTAGGCGCTGCTTCAGTCAGGGTAGCGTTGAGAAAGTGGATTATTTTGCATTTGGAGCACGAGAAAAAGACGGGTGGTTTCAGGGGCCGAGGGAGAGTCGAGGAAAGAAGGAAGAAAGAGAGTGGAGAGGCAACAGAAGAAGGGAATGCTCTACTTGTCTTCAGCTGCAGGCTGCGGCCCGGTTTGCAGAGTAATTCCCGCTATCAGCTCTGCTCCTAAGATTTCAGGGCAGAGGGGTCAGTCTTATGTGGACCTCTGTTCCTTCAAATCCAAAAATCACCATGTCTGACTAAAAAAAAAAGCAAAAACACTCTCACTTCCTCTCAGGCGCTCTGATGATAAGCAAGCATATAAAATTTATTATCACTGCGTCAGATGAATTATGAATATGCACAGTGATCAAAAATCGACTGGGGAAAAACAGGGTGCATGCTGGGTTGTATTTTACCCTTTTTATAGTAAACATTCAATATGTCCAGTGATAGCTGTGGGCCTTTTCTAGGAGCAGGACGGTGCTGAGGATGGTGGTGGTGTTGGTGGTGGTGCACAGATTCTCCAGTAGCTCGGAGGCAAGAAAGTCTTAGCATGCCAAGAGTAGAAAACGTATCACTGCAGTATTATCTGCAAGAGAGGTGAAAAACTGCTGTAGGCTCTTTGATAAGGTAGAGTTCTTTAAAGCGCTGACACTTACAAGCGGCAATTCTCCATTCTGCATATTCAAGGTCCACACTAAACTATTATAATACTGCTGGAAAAGGCTGATAACACAGCAACATAGACATCGATTATGAAATGCTGCCAAAACGGAGCACAGAACTTCTTCGCTCCAACGTGACGTGAACCCTGCGCGCTAACCCTTGAATCCTGACCTAACCCTTGAACCTTATCATTTGTAATTCATTTGCATGACATGGATGTAATCTCAGTCAAGCAGGCAGCCACCCACGCACATGATGAAAATTATCATAGATACTTGTGCTGACGAGCTGGATGTCGAGTTTGTCTTCTCCGAGGGAGTTGCGGGCGGTGCAGCTGAAGATGGCGTAGTCCAGCACGGCGCTCACGTTTACCACTCGCACCGTGCTGGTGTGAAAGGAGCCCTCTCTTACGGTCCGTTCCTCATATCTAAAACACACCAATGCACACACAAACACACACACACACAAACAAAGAATAAGCTGGCGGACAGCGGGGATGGTGATGTCCTGCAGATTGCACTAAATCACCTCATTTCACACATCAAAGAGGCATTAAATATGCATTTGCATACAGGAAAGCAAGTGCGAAATGCAGTGAAGCAAAATAAAATACAAGAAACGGCAAAACTCACCTAATAATACACACCTAATAATATCCAAGATAACATGACAAGCCTTCACAGCAAGATTAATTGGAGACAAAGGCAAGAAATCATATTAAAACAGAGTTGTTAGACGTTTACTTTCTGACCTGGGATTTAGAAAGTCCATGGGCAGACCATTCTTTGCCCATGAGAACTCGACGCGAGGAATGCCCTCTGCCTGACACACAACCAGAGCTGTGTTTGTGCCATCGCCTCTGCTTGCCACCTTCCTCCATTGGGCTCCCTTCCGAAGCTCAGGTTTGACTGCATCAGGCAAGATGGACACGGGGCAGGAGGCGGGGTATTCATGCAGAAAATACACACAACGCTGCGGCAATTGTACTTGTGTATTTTCTGACAGGTACCAAAACATGTACGTGTTCCTACAAATTACTTCCCGTGTTTGCTTTCCCGTAAATTCTACAGAGAACAAATAATGTGAACTCACAGCACACAATAAGCTGCACGTCAGCACTGGCAGGCGGTGCTACGCCATTATCGGCTGTGCACCGGTAACGTCCGGCGTGAGCTCGAGCCACGTCATGGATGGTCAGGAGGCCCGATTCGTCTTGCTGGTTCTCCTCTCCCATCTCCACCTCCTCTTCTCCCTGTGGAAGACAGAGTGAGTGGGGATAAAAGGCAGACAGCAGCTATCCCTCAATGCGCTCTCCCCTCCTCCTGGGTGAGAGCGAAAGTGGGGTGAGGTGCTGGTGGGGGAGTGAGCGATGCCTTGCACGGAGAGCAAGACAGGTAGACAGTCAGGGAGAACTGAGTGGGGCAAGAGTGGAGGATGGAAAGGGCGTTGGGGGAATGAGCACTGGGGAAAGAGAAAAATAATGCCAAGGGTTGGAGAGCCACAGGGGAAGTGTGTGTGGATGTGTGTGTGTGTGTGTGGGGGGGGTGGTTGCAGGTTGAACGCAGGACAGGCGGTACTGCTTGGGGGTCGGAGAGACAGAAGAAAGCATCACTAGATACAGAGACCACGTCACGTTGACAAATGTGCCCTTTAGTCACGCAGCAGTAATGAAAGCGATTTTTCTGGATTTGGGCTGAGAGTCGAACAGGGAGAGGTGGGGTGGAAGGATAGTTAAAGCCGCTGACATATGGAGCACCCGTGCATTTAGCAAGGCCGGTGATAAACGATAGGAATAGGGAAAACAATATAAAGTACGGCAGATAAAATAAATACAATTCAGGGTTTTTGTGTACTTGTGTGTGTTTCCTTTGTTTCTTTTTCTTTCCGTGTGCGTCGTCCTCACCAGCCATTTCCAGGAGAACATGTCAGATATAATGGGGTTGGCATCTGCTACACATATCAGGTCTGCCGTTTCTCCAATGTTCACATACACAGGGTCTTTCTCCGCCTTAACACTGGGGGCATCTGGGAAAAAAAACAAAATGGGACCGGGCTGAGGTAGAGCCAAAGGTTAACATGCCAACCTGGGAAAAATCATTTGCCAGCCCATTACGCAGGCACGCTACATCGCTATAATTATATATTGCCTTTGAACTTGTTTATAACCCTGCCCTAATTGGCCCCTGTGTTTCAAATACAATGCCATTAGCTGCTTTATATGCTGGAGGACGGCGGCTGCATTTGCAGCTAACCCCAGAATAGGTCATGTGACCCAGAAGGCCCTCCAGTGACAGCGTATGACAGCATAACCGGTCAACTCGTCCTCCCCCTCCATTCCTCTCTTCATCTACTCCGTCGAGCCATGAATTCATCTCCAGCTCCCTCGTCATGTCCTGACTCTGTGTCTTCGCTGCTCGTCTTTATTTGCCTCTACCTCACAGGCTTTTAACACCTCCCATGGGTTCCATGTACCCACAACAATGAGGCCATTAGTGCCTACTTGTCTAAATGTTCACACTCACAGAACAGTGGCGGGAAACATTTGAGAGAGACATACCTTGGTGGGATGTCAAACTGTTAACCGACTGACACCGTAACGCGGGTTACACTGCCACCCATTAAAGCTATTACAATGCCCCATACATTATGAATATCTACAACTGTAAAGCACAGTCGGATCAGGTCTACAGTCTCCATTAGGCTTGTACCACAGGCGCAGGCCTACATTTCCAACACTTCCATGATTAAATCATTACTATCGGGGCACAGGGTCTGGAGCTGGAGGCTGGCCTGGGGCAGTGGTGCGGGTGGAGGTGGAGCGGCTTGTGTAGGGGTCGAATAAATGAGGCCTGTTTGCTGGATGGTGTTGTTATCTGTGAGTGTGTGTGCAGTCTGTTAATGTCTTGAGCTAAAAATACATATCTAAAGATTGTATATAATGGAAAAGTTTCAAAAAATAAAATTGGCAAAAGTTAAACTAAATCAAATCTATTTTCATCACTATGTACTATTGTCCATTACAATGTATGCAAAATGCATTTAATTAGGTACAATATATTGTTGCAATCAGATATTTTACCATAATGTAACATCTATTTGCTGGCTCAACCATCCGCATAAGACAAAAGCAGAATAGATACATAAATAAGTAAATATTTTATAACTGTATCTTTTAGTCATGTCTACATTAAACATGTAGATGCTGATCCAGATAATCAGGCGGGTTGTACATATCTGATATTGAAGTATTACTGAATATTTATCCCTCACAGATTTGTTTTCTTTGCACGTTTCCCAGGTTTTCAGACCGATGCTCTAAACATTCAAACACATCTCTCCCAATTACGTATAAATTGTTATTTTATTGACAGGAGATTGTATCGTATGAACTCTTATATCATCAGGTTTCAGTTACTGCTGAACTGTGTATTGAAGGCTTAGGCTGTACTGAATGATTGCGACGGCTTTTCTAGTAATATTAGTCGCCATTTCTTAGATTTGAAACAGATTTTAACTTGCTTCACTGATTGACTTCATAGGAATTCATATTATTCTTGGTTAGTGTTGTTAGATTTAATGATGGTGTTCCTCAGGGATCAATTCATGGCCCTCTTGTGTACTCTCTCCTGGTCAGCTTTTATAAAAAAGATATGCTAATGAAAAGCAGGTGCATGCTAAACCGATAGCTTGTAAAAATGCCAGATGTTTCAGAATTTCGATGGATGAAATATTTGTTTTTTTAAATGAAGAAAAACTTTTACACTGAGGAACCTTTAGCTTCCACAGGTTTAAGAAAATACATAATATATTTTTTTTCACACCATGACTAATATAACACCACTTCAGCTGCTGACGAGTTCAGAATGCAGCCATGCAAATTATTGCTGGGAGTCTGGGACCAGGAGACAGCAGCCGGCTGTGCCTTTGCTTTATGAGACTTTTAAAGTAACACAAACCTCTGAACTCCTTATGTACAATCACGTCCTCTGAGTTTAATGGAGGGTGGACTGGGATGGGGTTCGGCTGCTTTCTATTGGTCATCAGGACTTCCTCTCAGACACACCAGGTCTTCAATGACTTTAAAATCCCTCTGCAACCATTTACTTTTCAGACACCCCTTGTCAGGGTTGATGGATTTACTGCTTTGTCCTTGCCTTTAGTGTTTTACAATTGCCACATGACAATCTTGACAACCTGTATTCTTGTCCAGACTGTTGTAGATCCTTACACTGTACGTCCAGAGAGATGGAGGTGTGGTTAACGCCCTCTTCGTTGGTGCACTCCACGGTATAAACCCCTGCATCATTCCTCGTCACATTTTCGATCTCCAGCGAAGAATGCTCTGACCAATGGTAACGTGGGTCCCTTTCTTTACAGAACACACACACACACACACACGCACATACACAGACACGCACACACCAATGTTAAATTAAGTATTCATTACATGCTCATCAAGCACGTCTCCTCTGGCCACAGGTCTCTAAGTGACATCTAATCCTGCATTATTGATTGGCCTGGCTGGATTCCCACATCCACCCAACAATAGGCTGTGTGGGAGACAATTTCTGTACCACAGCACTCAAAATGTAATATGTGGCTCCACACATTAAAGATGCAGTCATTTTATTTTGGATGTGGCTATGAAAATAAGAGAGAGAGGATGCAGTAAGGTCCGGATGACACCGACCTGGAGGTGAATCCAGGTTTAAAATGGCTGTGTTGTATTCAGGAAGACAGCAATCCTCATTTAGACTGCATACATTAGAGCCATAATGAGAATCACATTTGGCAGGGTCCCATGCTGGCTAACCTGCCATGTTTTATTCAGACTCTGAATGGCAGAGCAGAGTGCTTAGTTGCTGGCTCAGCTCAACTAGGGCCCAGTTATAGAGCCATCACACAGCCTGGGATCACCTTTGACCAGCGTCTCCCTGCGGTGCAGCCAAGTGCAGGAAACCTCCTCTGGATTACCCGAGACCAACAAAGGGATGGTTGCCATGTCATCCTCCGCCACCTGGACATACTTTGGCTGATCAGGGCTGAACTCTGGTGGGACTAATATAGTTACAGTTAGTGACTGTGACTGAATTGGATTTATACTAAAACAAACAGGGGCAGCAAGCGTACGCACAACCTCAAGCGCGGAGAATGGAAAGAGCACAAGACATGCGAATAAACAAACAAACCCAAAAAAAACATGTTGAACATGAAAGCAGAAAGAGACACTAATGAGAGTCGAACCAGTAGAAAGTCGACATCCCACCAATAATTCCAGATCTAACCGGTCGACTTCACAAACACAGGCAGCAGAAGGGTAAGGCAACGAGGGAGTGAGAGGGACGGGCATTAAAACAACGAGTGACAGTACTGTTGTCCAACAGCAGCTCCACACAAACACACAGTGACATCCCTTCATGCTCATACACAGCACCAAGCTTTGAAGCAGGGTCTGCTTGCTGCCTGTGAAATGGCATCAAAGACAAACATGGCCATGCTGCAAAGCAAATGCACAATTAGGACACACTGCCACGGAGCTCAACAGACCCACAAATCACAAGAAAGGTTTCCAGCAAACAAAAAATACACATTGTACATTCACATTGGTGCACAAAAGTACATTGGCATAGCTTAGGGTGACCATATTTCGGTTTTCAGAAAAGAGGACACAGGAGGCAGCAGGCAGTGCCTGTGCACACAGTGTATAAAGACTGTACAACGCAAATGTCAACATGACAGAAAAGCCAGATCGCTTACAATTTAGGTGATTTATAAATTTGCATCTGTGGTGCATTTTTTTGTAATCCAAAAAAGAGGACACCGTCTGGGAAAAGGAGGACACCTTAGCATAGCAGCATATATCCACACTGTAATAGTTGATTATCACGCATCATAAAGATTCACACAAACCACATCCCTTATCCCTCGTCCATCAAGACAGAGAGAAGCAAACAAACGTTTCACCGTATACTTACACAGAACATTAAGTTTGAAGTATGTGTTAGCCCCTTCTGCTAGCAGAGTGCTGTAGGCCTGGCAAACCACTCTCTGGTTGTGATGCTGTGAAAGCAGATTCATGGACAAGGAACTGCGTACAGAAACACCTCCAAACTCAGCCTTCTTGGCCGGTTGTTCCACCCCTGTGAGCCTTGGACACAAATTCCATGCAGCAAATCCAATAAAAAGGCGAGTTAAAGGTCACCAAATAATCATGCCACATTTAATAGGATAAAGATCAGCGACCCAGATTAATTTCACAGCAAACAATCCATAATTTTTGCTCCCGTCATTGCTCTTCAGACCCCTGTGAGTCTTTCCATCCACCCCTTAATGAAATCTTTGAAAAACCTGAGTGGGCCCAAGCTCCAGGAGATGTTGGCCTTGGGGTTACTGCTACCGGACAAGCACTCCAGGTTCAGCGTCTGGCCTCGCCGGAGCACCTTCTGCTTGGGTATGATCTTCACACTCACTGCTGGAACTGGAGAAGAGTGAAGTAAACAAAAAACTTTACTGACCACAGTGCTGACTCCCTGATCAGGAGCATATAATCTTGTGGCTGAACGTCTATGTCAAAATTCATATTTCTGTTTATTGAATATTGCATAAGACTAGACTGAAAGTCAGGCTGTATTTTTGTGTTGTACTCTGGTCTGACTCACACTGAACCTTGAGGACAGTTTGTGCAGAAATGATCTTCTTTGCCTCATTTTTGGCATCACAGCGGTAAGTAGCATTGTTGTCACTGGGCGTCAGGACGAGGACCAGCTCTCGAGCCACGCCTTTATCAAACGACGTCTGCCTCAATGCTCCCGGTACTACTGCTTTGTTCTACGACACAAGAAAAGGCTATTACCAATACAGAAATATAATAATAATGATAAATAAATGGCCTGCACATGCGGTTGCAAAGAAACCAAATGTGCATGCATGCACAGACCTTGAAAAAGGTGAGAGTCCCACTGGGATTTCCTCCACTGGAGAAGCAGACGAGGCGGAGTGTGGTTCCTGAGCGAAGGGGAATGTCTTGAGGCTGAACATCAAGCCATATCTTTTGAGGAGGATCTGGGATACACAGGTCCAAAGATCAACAATCAATACAGGCCTCAGAAGAGTTTTTGAAGACAAAAATGTCTAAAAATATATATATATTTTACCACAAACGGGTCAATGAATTGTTTGTTCATCCTATCTCTTCTAGGATCACACTGTTGTAGATATTGTGGCAATTATCGTGTAAAACCAACTTTTGGTTTTTCAACTTGCCTCAGAGGTTCGGCCTATTAAAATACAACATAAAAAAATGCAGATTCCAGATCACTCACAGAAAACACTGACGGTCTGGATCTGGGTCTTGGAAACTCGCGTGCCCCTGTTGAAAGCCTCACATGTGAGTGGCAGCCCATTCTCCTCCCGTGAGACCCGGTGGGTCATGTTGGACATGGTTGTCATCCCACCATTGTCTCCCTGCAGGCATAAAACACACATGACAATTCTGCATGTGGAAAACCAGCCTTGGTCTCTTGCATTCCCGGTCGTAGAACACATTTTTAAAATCCACAGAGAAAAACAAATCACATTGGGGTGTCTTGGTGAATACAGATGGCCAATTAGCTGCTGTAATAATTGATGCTGTGCATGGTGTATGATAAATAAGCATATTTACCTGACTCTTCACTTTGCATACTGTTATAAATTGAACAAATTGTCATTTTGCACCTGTCTGATAGTGGTCATGCCTATGCAGCACATCTGGCCATTAAATCCATTATTGTGATGATTACTGTAAAAGCCGCAGTCAGAAAAACTAACAAAGAGACTGGACAGGGGCGTCAGTCTTCATTAACCTCACACTGTTTCAGATGCATTAAAGCTCACACACAGCACACTCTGTACCTTGTGTAAGATGAAATGAAAATGCTGCTGTCAGACGAATAAAGAGCTTGTTTAATATTGTTCATCTTCTGTGTCAGCTTTTATTCACTTTGATCTTATTAACAAACACAAAGGAGACGATGTGCTGCAGAATTCTCTTTTTGCGATGTGCTGTTAAGTAGTTTGCAAAGTGGCAGCAGGCCTATTTAGACACAGCTCACGGTCGTGGCGCTTTTGTGTACAGAGGGTCACATAAGGTACGTTTTCACATTGAGAATTCTCATTTGTTGGCACCTCGAACTGGAATCAAGGGCAATCATTCTGCACTTTTAGTCCATTCCATCTCTAACAAAAACAAAACCAACATTTTCAATATTCCTTTTAACCTGTCCCATGTGGTCTGTGGTTGTGACTGATTATGTAAACAGGTGCTAAGTGTGGGTTGCAGAGCACCACCTCTGCCTGGATGACAGCCGTGGTGTTGAGCTCCCTGACGCCAAGCCACCAGCGAATCTGGACAGGAGGGTTACTGGAGGTGGCGTAGCAGGACAGAGTCAACTCCATCCCCTCGATAGCCTCCAAAGAGCCCCACAACATCACATTCTCTGGCTCAACTGACACAGAAACAGTATAAAAGAATCAACACAATACAACAAAACACCACTCTGTCAATAGTAGAGTCAGCAACTACACATTTTAAACACCGTGGCGGCGCGTTTTGAATAGAATAGGAAACAACGTTGTATCACATTGGCGTACGCTGGGAAATCACTTTCAGCATCGACTTGTTTTCTCTGGAGGATTTCAATATGGTTCCTAAGGTCCGTTTAGTTATAACCACAGGGGCAGACTGGGTACAATAGCTGCAGGCAAGAGTGATGCAGCTGCACAAAATCCTGGGAGAAATTCAAAGGCTGGGGACTGAATGGGGAGAGAAGGAGGAGAAGGAGGAGGTGGGGGGCAGTCCATGTATATAAATCTTATACACACTTGTGTGTATCCCCTATGAGACACAGAACTGATGCATTTTTGCATACCACACACTGAGACCATTTAATTTACGAAGGCGCCTTAAGGTAAAAGAGGCATTTTCATATGACACCACAGAGACTTATTCCGTGCCCTCTAGCTTCTGCCAGCGCCTAGAGCACAGTGAGGCAGTCAGCGGCTCATTTTCAACATCCCTGAATGGATGGCTGGGAGGCACGGCAGCGGGACCTGTTGGGAGCTCGGGGAGAAAAGGAAGCAGCACTGGAATACCTTCAGCCACCTATACTGTACATAGCACCGGCGAGAGCTGATCCAAAAATGAAAACATACTTCCACCAAGTATGAGCTTCATTCAAATAACATTCAAAGACATCAAGAAATCCAGCTGTAGCCATTTGTTTGTGCATCTGTTTCACGAACATTGTAGGTCCAGAGGAGAGCGTTTAATCTATTGCAGCACAAAATGTGGACTTTACTGCCTCAGGATTGTGCGGCGAAGCAAACCAGCTAAATTAATGTAGTTGGCTAAGAAAGAGCAGGCAGTGATTTTAATGTAGAAGGCATTTAGAAATATGGGCTGCAGCCATAATAACCATTAGTCTCATTCATGATATAAGCAGTACAATTTATACTGGGAGGCCAAAGGAATTGGGTTTGGATATTTGGACTTGGATTTGATTGATGTTCCTCCCTCATGTCCATACCATAACTATAAGTCCTGTCACAGTATGTACGATATACAGTATGTGTGTGTGTACCATATTATTTTCACTCACAGAGGACTGTGATTGTGCGGCTTACAGACAGAGGCGATAGCGACACAAGATTGACGCTCTCACAGCACAGCACTGCTTGATTGTCTTCTGGGGTGACCGACAAGTACAGAACACTGCTGGACGTCTGCGCTTCAGTGTCTTCTTCCCAGCTGGTGGACAGGACTTTCCCGTTCTGTCACATAGAAGATTTTTGGATATGCTTGAGTATTTGTAGTTCAATTCATTCGGGGGTTTTCAACTTATCTTGGCCCATGGACCACCGTCGAGGGGACAGGAGCTGAGATTAGTGAATTTTTGTATTTACCAGCCCGCTATTTATGAAAATTATTCAGATGGATTTCATTACTCTCAACCAAGAAATAAAGAGAGTAAAATTCACCCAAATAAAACTATGAAATTTTGAAACTGCTTTGGGTGTTAAAATGACATTATTATGAATGACATGAAGGTATTGTCAGAGACTGCTTGCAATACCCCTAAGGGCCACCAGAGGGCCGTTGACCATCAGTTGAAACCCCTTGCCAAATATCACAATCAATTCAGTACAAAACCTGCAAACTTTGGGTTGCACGTCATCTTGACTTATAATTGTTAATTCTTCTCATGTCTTAGTGCATTATTTATAGCTCCACAGCAGATGGTGAAGAAGCTTTACCTTGGTCCACTGCAGATTGGCTAAGGGGTTTCCACCTTCAGACACACACACCAACTTGAGCGTTCTCCCTGCTTTAACTTCATCTCTTTGCAGGCCCCTAATGAATGGAAACTGTGGTGGATCTGCCAAGAAAAAAAAGGACAAATACCTGACTACTTGTACTAAGTGAATGCTATAGATAGAGGGGGAAACTGTGGAAAGGGAAATGGTGTAGCGAGAGAGGGGTGGAGTGACCATCAATAGGATTACATAAAAAATGATATTAAAAAAGGAAGGCACGGAGATGAGAGCACTCTTGGCAATTGAGTAGAGAGCATCCCTATTTGTTGAGACAGGGCCAATAAATTGGGCACATTCAACACAACTGTGGGATAAGAGGTCCAGATCTGATGAAAGCATTAAGTATTAAGGGAGCAGTGAGCTGGATCCAGTCCATAAAGCAAAATAACAGATGTTCAAACAGTAATAAGGCAACGTGAAATATGAATAAATTACAGCCTCCTTGAATAAAATATATGCAGTAAAATAAATTAGGGGAGGACGGGCCTTTGTTATTGCTGCAATCAGTTTCGGAGAGCATGCTGCAGATCCTGGGCCAGCGTGACAAATTGCCACCTTACTAACAATCTGGCTGGCTGAAAATGGCCACCGTGCTGGCTTTGATGGGCTGGCATGCTGAGTAAGACTGCAGTGGTGGTCCCAAGTTCTGCACCATTAGCACTTAGCACAGAGCCCCGTTGTTTAATACGGAACAAAGAGATAGAGAGGAAGGGAGGATTGTTCATGGTTATTGGTGGTTGTTAAAACAGCAGCGGTAGCATCCACTGTTAAGAAGTATAGATAGAGACAACATTAAGGTATCTATTCAGCCGGTGGATAATGCAGCCGCAGAGCCGGAAGGAGAACAACCGGGCCTCGCTGTCGAAGGTGTCAGCAGCGGCGCTCCGCTTTAATCAACAACATGATTTAAGTCTGGGAGAGGCAGGTGGGTAGACTCTCAGCCTAAACAATCAATTACTTCAACTGATCAACGGAGCAGAAAATACAAGATCAAGTAAACAGTAGCTGTCACACTGTTAGTGCCTACCACAACAATAAAGTATTGTTGTTTTGCCAAGTAACAAACAAAAACCAAAGCCAAATGCTGCAAAAGAGACAATTTGTATGTCAACTTACCTCATTGTCGTACCATAACAATTTCATAATGTTGCAGGTTTGGTGATAAGGTGGAAAACACAACAGCAGAAAAGTGTCTGTCTCATTGCCTTAGTAGATTCTAAATTTAATTTCAGCTGGGGTGCTGGGTTGTTTTGTGGGATTTACACTTCTGTCTTTGTTCTAACGATTGGTTCAAGTAGTTTGGTTAAGTTTGAGGAAATAAAACCACTGTCGTAATGAAAGCAAACACTCTAATAAAAACTCTCTATTTGATGTCGGGAGGAGTGAATGAACTTTACAGTGTATTTCATCACAGTTTACAGCAGATGGTTTTATGTGTGTTTTTTACCAACTTATATGTCCTACTGTATTCATCTCATTCTCTGAGCTCATGGCCAGGCCTTGAGACACACTCTCAGCTGAACGTAAGACTTGTCCTCTGTTTGAATGTTTGTCCTTGGACCGCTAACACAAACTGAGCACACAAGGCTGGATACTCTTGGGCATGACTGTGGTCGCACAACTGGCTGTTTATGTACAGAAGGTGTGTGTGTGTTTGATCAAAAACGTTCGTCAGAAGGAAAATGGGGGGGG
>OMNV01026820.1:0-18592 GCA_900303265.1 Brotula barbata | reverse complement strand
CCTCTGATCAGACATGCAGTGAAGCGTGGGGAAGCTGTCTGCACTGAAGACAACTGCAGAGGAGCACAGGGCCGAGCGACGCAGGCAACTGAGACTGCAGAGCTGAGGCTAACGCAATATGAAGGGCCTTAGACTGTCAGAAAAGCAAATATTCAGACTCAAGGGTGGATGTTGCAAGAGTGTTCTAGGAGAAAATGACGCCTGCTCGAGTGTGAAGTCAAATCAGGGTGATTTTTTGTTCTAAGACTTGCGATGAAGGCAAAAACAAAAAGCATACTCGATAGCATAAAATTTAATTAGCTGTGCATGTACACATATAAGGGCAGGGGGCTATCATATATGTACGTAGGTGGCAATAATAATTAAATAAATATTTATTTTGGTGCGGCCTGAATGCACTGTAACGTTTGTAAACCGCATCAATTTCAATAAACTGACTATTATTTCTTTTAACAGTAGCAGGAATAAAGACGTTTTATTGAAATAAGTCGTGGTAGTTTGAACTGATGTGCACACAAAAGAGGCAACTCGGCACTGAAAAACATCCCATAATAATACAAATGAAGTTATTTTTGCCTGAGAAGTAGGGGGCAAACATACGCTGAATATTCATATGACGACATCATGTCTTGCAGCATTATTTCTTTCCAACAACAAAGTGTGGCAAATTAGACACCCTGCAGCCATGATCCAATCAAATAGAGATGTGTGTGTGAATGTGTGTGTCTGTGCTTGTGTCTGTGGAAACTGGTTGGTAATGAAATTATAGAGAAGATTGGGTGAAAAGATGGAGAGGTATAGAAATGGGAAAAAGGGAGGTTAAGGTTCAGAGAGCAAAGAGATAATTCCTCCAGTGGGGATGGAGGGATGGGGAGGGTCTGAGGAAGTAAAATTCATGGTGTGATCCGCTGGTGTGTCACGGGTATTCAGATTATGCCTGTTGTTCCTGTTTTTGTTCAGTGGTGTTTGCATTGATACCTATGTGGCTGATGTGGAACATTCACTCCATCACCTGCAGGCACAGGCAGATTTGTTATTCAATGAGTGCTTCGGTGTGTGAGGGAAGGAGAGAGGAGAGTGCTGGGCAAAGAAAATTGTGATAATTGAACCAAATTACTTCCTTTTCTTTTCTTTCCTATTCCTAAAATGGCTTTATGAGAGCCACTTTGGTGAGTAAAGGGGGGTGATAACGGACCTAACTCCCAGCTGAACTTCCTCTCCTGCTCTGTGAGTGAGGTGGTGCCACCCCACCCACAGTCGGGTGGGACATCATGACCGAAAAGACCAACCAAACCAGAAAAACAACCAAAATACTGAGTGTCATCTCCTCTTCCAACATCAAAAGTGTATATTTGAGCAGCCTGTTGTTAAGTTTCATTCTCCAAGTTTATCATGACTTTATGACAAAAACATTAAATATGTGTTCAAACTTTTCCTCACGATTCATGATTCAGGTGGCAGCTTGTTTGCAGACAATGCGTAGAACACTGAAGTGAAATATGAATGTTGCTGTTCCTGTCCTATTCTAAAAAGGCATAAATCTACATCAAGGACGATCATAGTTGAATGAAAACGTCCATTCTGAGTGGATCTGGATCCAATGTGCTCATAGATGAACCACCTGAGAGACAGAGCAGCAATAGAATATAAGGTTGGCACATGTGAGTCTCCTAAAGTGTCAGTAATGACCGATATGTCTCATTTTACTATGGCATCGAAACAGGTCATGGAGGTCAAAGACATATTAAGACCTTTGTTCCTCAGCAGTCACTACTCTGACTGGCAATAAACAAAACTGGGATGAAGAAGGATGCTCCACCTTCTGTCCTCATTCAGCAGACACCCATCTTGATATTATACTACTTGGAAAAAAGAGTTTACGTGAGTAAACCCAGCAGGTCGTCATGGGCTGCACGAGCAGAGAAGAAGAGTGCTAAACAGAGGAGGAGGTCTGCTCTACTGCTGCTAAAAACAATGACAACTTCACAAAACAAGCTCAGTTTTTGCTAAATTGAGACGTACTGAACAATAGCTAATGTAGATTTTCCAGCTTTATTACTGCAAAAACATCCATGTATTGTACAGAATGAGCTCAGTAGAAATGGAGACAACGCGGTGTAAAAGTTATACCGCCCCCACAACAGGAGCTTAACTGGTTAAACTCTGACATCTGTCATTTTCGCGTAAAGAGTAAAAATCGCACGTCGGCCGTCTTTATATCTGTACTCCTGTGGCTGTCTGCTTTTCAGAGGCCGCTCTGCAGAGATAAACAAGCTAAATCCAAAGCTAATCCTATCATCGTTTTCCGAAATCTTGAGCCACAGACCATGGAGCCAGACGAGGCTGCCGCAGAAAGGGAGCAGTAGGGGTTAGAGGAAGAAGAGGAGGAGGAAGACAAAGCAGGGAAAAAAGGGAAATAGAGCCGCTGGAGTGCTAACAGCTTCAAAAGGAGAATTTTCTCATTAACAGATTATTCACATTAACAGATTCTTAGAAAATAAGAGTATATAGATTTGTTTTAGTGGACACAGCAGACTGTCACCATCGCTCTCAGCTGGACTTTTGATTCCTATGTGTGCCAGTAAAGCTCTGTGGCTTTATTGATGTGTATAATCTCTACTCAGTCTGCTCTGAGTGAGATAGCCTGAGGAAGGAGACGACTGCGATTCCTTTTCAAAATCACAAAGTTTTCAGTCACAGAGACCAAAGTCAGAGTGTTTGACCACATGTCTTTGGTCTTGACATTGTCCTCTGGAACTTATAGCACTTTTATCAGTCACACGTCTGAAATCTTAGAGTTCCAACGTGTCAGCAACACGCCACTCGTTAGCCAGCAAGCTAACTCCGCTATCATACTAAAGCTTTTGAATTTAAATGAAATATCTTTTGATGTTTTTTGGAAACCGTTGCATGCAATAAAATCAAAGAGATATTTTCTACTTTATTCTAGACATCTGGTACTTTTTGATTTAGCTAGCTTCCACTTAGCGACGCAGCTTGTGATGCCAGAAACATCAAAAGCAACAAACAATACAAACAACAGAAGATGACTTATAAAACATGCAATTTACATCTTAGGATAATCTAATCTAAGGGGAAAATTGTGACAAGATAGTCGGGTGAATGAGCGAATGTGTTTTAAATACTTTGAAATACACAAAATATATACAAAAATACAGAACCCTAAACCATTCTGATACAAATTACACCTTGATTTGTTTCCGAGACAATGAAATACAAAACAGTATTTAGTGTAAATGAATAAACTCAGCGTGGAGCAGTGGTCAGAGCTCCATAAGGTTGAAGGACTTTCCCCTGTAACATCAACCCGGTTTCATACTGAGAGCCAAATTTAGCCATTGTTGCCTCAATTAGCATGACACTGAAATGACACAACAGATAAATCTGTTATTAGACCTGCAAGTGTTTGTGTACCCTTTGATGTCTCCAAACACAAAGGACAACACGGAGACACTTACGCTCTCACAGCCTGGTTACGGATACATGGAGACTCAGATGGTTTATTTGTTACCAACTGCACACACTCATTCCTCCCTCCTGTCAACGTCACCGTTCGGGACCGACTGACAGTAACGTAATCAGCACGACCAAATATATCTGTTCTCTCCACTGTTTATCACAATGACTGTAAAGGCTGTATTTAGACGCAAAACACTGTTTCATAATGTCTGCCCAGTGTGATTATGTGTGTATTTGTGTCTGTGTGCATGAATATGTCATGTGTTTTGTGTGAGTGTGTGTGTGTGTGTGTGTTTGTGTGTGTGCTGATGATGCATGCAGAGTAAATTATCCATTCACTCTCCTTTTTTCTATTAGGGGCTTTGTTTGTGATAATAACGCTCACGGTGTCTGGGCTTGGTATCATCATCATCATCATCATCATCATCGGCCCCCATTTAGCCTCACATCTCATCATCTTTTCTTGGCTCAAAGCAGTCCAAACTGTACAGGCGCTAAAGATGTGAGCACACACTTTCAGCTGTTACGTGTCTTGTTTTTTCCTGCTTTGTTCCGTAAATAAGTACGGCAAATTGCTTTCAGAGCACGATGGGTAAATATAACAACCAAAAATTTTGATATTTGTGGCACGTGGTGGAACATAATATCCCCAGTATTAAAAATATTAAAGAAGAAGCAACAAAATGTTGGTCATCAAATGAAATCTGCCTGATTTGGGATGTGATAAATTGTTCTTGCAGTGGTGCTAGGGATTTCTTACTTTCTCTCAATTGCAACCTGTTGCTCAGCTTCCTGTTCTTGGTACCGCTTCATTAAATAAGGATAATTAAAATTGCATTCACTCAACAAAAACACTGAGAGTATTTGCTTACATTAAAGTGCCACATGCAGCACAGCCCTGTGAATAGATTTACAGTGTGTATACAGTGTTTGTCAATGTTTACTGACTGCTTCTTGGTCGTGTTGGCTGCCTAATTCAATGCATCTAACTCAACCAAAACAGAGCGCACACACAGTAAGTCAGTAATTAATCCTGTAATTCCAAGAAGTGCATGTGCAAACTATATACAAACACAACAAAGCAGAAATAACAGGATAAAAAGAAGCAATGTTGAACATCACTTGAAGGGAATACTTACTAAATTCACTCTAAATCATCACCAAGGACCTCAATTTTGCGATGCATTCACCGACACTGATGATGTAAAGTGAAACAGCCGTGGTCGCTAACGGCGATCAGCTGCTGCACGAGCCTGAGGAACACCGGCTGCTTACCTAACAAAGAAAACAGAAGTCATATTTACTCACTTTGCTTCAACAGATCAGCAAGAAAAATCAATAGCTTTGGACTTCTTGGAATTATTGCAGCTAAATATGGGCGAATTTATGTCACGTTAATGTTTAAACTCACAATCTGACAATATCTCTGCTCTGAATAGATTAAAAAATCTATAGGTAATAAACATATTGATGCTTCCATGTCTCACAGGGTTGCAGTGAACGGTGAAGCTTCATTGAACGGAAGACTAATTCATGAATGCAGGAGGGAGAAAGATGTGAAAAGTACACGATTTATTTAGTACAATACCGTTGCTGCCTTGTATTAAAGAACACCATAAATGCTTCGCAATTATGGCCCCGCATTTCCTGTTTTCTGCCATATTGTCAAAATCTGCACTTGCTTTTGCCTCTCTGTCCGTGTCAGGTGTTGAATGAACATCTCTGTACCACCAATGAGTGCTTATGATGTTTACCAGCAGTCTGAGGTCAACTCTGTTGTTGTGTCTGCTGCTTTGGCAATCGCTGAGAAGACTTAAACTGCTGCAGTTGTCAGCTATTCCAAGTTCTGTCCACATTCCAGGAATCTTATTATCTTCTGCAAATGAGATGTTCAACTTAAATGAAAGAGCAATCGAGCCTTTGAACCCTTTACCTTTTTTTTATTTGCCTCGTATTCATCAGAGGCGATCAGCATCAGATAGATACAAGGACCTTCACATTCTAAGTTCCACATACTGGCAAACAATGAGGATTTTATGCTGTTTCTGGCTGAGTTGTATGTTGCGAGAATAATGAACACAGTGAGGACACATCGATGACATCAAATCCACCCACCCTCTCATTCATACATTCATTCATAAAGGGCTCGCCTGCTGAGATCAGATCACAATGTGGACATGCAGATAGCAGGAACACGTGATTATGAAGGTGTGCATCTGGTGATGTCCTTCAGTCAAAAACAAAACTTAGTGAGAGTGTCAGGTCAGGTTGTTTGTCTGTTGTTTTCGATCAGACGGTCGTTGAACGCTGTCAGATTGAACCAAGCATTTTATCTGCAGCTGATAAACAACGCAAAATCATTTACTGCAAGCTGCACACTTGTATGTAACTTTATGGTTCTGTAGTTTCACAAAATTTAAAATGCTTTCATTAATTCATCATAACATCTTTAAAAAGCTACTTCCTGGCACCGCATGTAGCGTCGCTAAGTGGAGGTCAGACAAACAACTCAAACAATGTGTGTTCGTGTTGCAAAAGTGGGAATAATTTTGTTTTTTGCAGGCTTTCACTAATTCATCCTAACCTCTCTACAGTAGTTGTAAGCTGTATGAATGTATAAATAATTTTGCGGGTTTATTATTTGTAATTTAAGTTTATTAAAAAAGCTTTCTAGCGTCGGAAAGTGGAGGCTAGCTAAGTCAAACAACGTGTGTCCGCGTGTCTAGAATACAGCAGGAATAATTTGCCCAATTTAGTTTCATGCAACAGTTTGCAAGAAATGTCAGCGGACATTTCATTTGAATGCAAAAGCTCTGGTAGGTTATCAGAGATTGTTAGCTAGACAGCAGCTAATGGTGCATTTCAAACAACTTGGAATTGTAAATGTCAGAACGACTGCTAGATTGACAACTGAGGTAGCGATGAGCCGTGTGGTAAATGTTGGAGTCTCTGCTGTCAGGGGGGGATTGGGGTAAATTCTACAAAAAGTTACATAGTTGACATTTAATGCTGATTTACTGTAAACAAGACTAGAATGCTGCAGTGGAGCAGACCTTCTCTCTCTCTCTCCCCCTCTCTCTCTCCCTGTAGCACCTGTTCATTTCAAAGCTAAGTCTCTTTGATTTTATGGGAGCACTGGGCGGATAAGGGGCCAGGACCGCACATTGAATCACCCCACCGTCTCTGCTCTTTCGATGCATCTCTAATTAAGATCCTGGAGCTGCGGCACTAATGTTAATTCACAGGTGTCTGCTGCCTGCCAGTCACCATGGCAACCTCAAGGTATGGTTTCTAATCCATAGCACACAAACACGTTCGGACACTCGCACACAGACATACACCCTTTTTTTCCCTTCTCCTTATCGAGACTGATTAATCTGGACAGCAAACAATGCTCGCTGAGGCACGGGCAACCTGCTGCTGATTTCGCTATGAAATTGAGGCTCTCGGGTAAAAGTCAGATCTTTAAGTACCTTTTCGACTGTAAACAAATCATAAAGTCTTGTTTGGTGATCCATTTCCCGGATGTTTACTCCGGCCACACAGAGCAGATCAACATAAATGTGAGCAATAAAACTCTGGACAGGCAGATATATTGCGTAAAACCCTTCTTTTTCCAGCTCAATAACTAATCACATGGGAATTCAGGTTTTACCCACAATGCCTCCACAGTACATGTGAACACATCATCCATTTCATCACTTAGTATTTTGACATCTCTCTTTATCCTTTCCCCTCCAGTCCTCGTTATAAAACAAACTGCCAACAAGTTTGCTAAGAGCTGATGTCAGTGTTAAAAATGTTACGTTGATTTGACAGTTTGGAGTGTCGAGGAGCTTTGGTCATCGATTGAACAGCGGGTGCAGTCAAATTGCAAACAAAGAGTCTCTTTGATCTGAACACATGGGGAGATGCACAGCTTGTGGTGAAGAGCAGTTTATGTTGTTTTCATCCCTGAAGCTGTGAGCAGGAGAGACAGACAGACAGACAGACAGACAGACAGACGGACAGACGGACAGACGGACAGACAGACAGAGAGCAAATTAAAAAAGGGCAGAAGAAAATGGAGTTCCTGAGTAGAAACAACGTCAAGTCATAATGTGCTACTAGTTGGAATCTTGCCACGTTCTGTCACTGTTGCTTTTGGATGAGCCAAAACTGATTTCATGTCCTCATTTGCTCATTTTAGTATTTTAAGTCAATGGAAGGTCATCGCATCGCATATTTTAATCGGTGATTCTCGGCAGAGGGACATTCCACTGCACAGAACTTCTCACTCAGTTATTTGGAGTAATTTCTTGCTGCTATCTGTCCTCATTCTCCTTTCCTCAGCTTACTTTAAATGTTCAGCATTAAATGTTGAGTCTTTTCTGCGACATGGACCGCCTGATATTCCTTGACGGCGTGCAGCCCTAAAGTGCTGCCTGTGATCTGTTCTTAGAGGTTAGATTCAGCAGAAGCAGGGTCAGTGAGGGCCATGTGGACACAGAGCCGATCCTGGTTGTTAGCGGAGCTGCCCGCCTGGGTTTGAATGTACTGGATGCTTCTCGTGATTTATTGACTTTCTCAGGACTCCATGAGACCAGCGGGGACAGCTGTGCCTCCTGCGGTGTTTATCTGCGGGGTCACTCTCACACTGCTGATGAATTAATTACCACGAGGACATCAAAGTGACAGAATCACAAACAGCTGGACTTACTGGAAAACCGGGAAGAGAAGTGTGGCGATAAGGCTCGCGCCTCAAACCTAGAAGGTTGTGAGCTTGGACCAACGTGGTCCTTCCTGTGTGGCGTTAGTGTGTTAGCGTGTTAGGGTCCTTGTCCTTGGGTCCGTGTAGGTTTCCTCTAGGCAGGTTCCTCCCTTCCCATCCCTAAAGATAACTCAACGTAAGTGAAATGCAATCTTTAAATACCCCGTAGGTGTGAATGGAAGTGCGATTGATGGACTGACGCCCTGTCCAGGGTGCATCCCGACTCCAGCCAAAAGACTGATTTGATGTTTTCACCTTTATCGAGTCATTTTCAATTAATATCTGTCCAACTAATTCAAATAGAAAGACCATTTAGTTTTTGATGTCAGGGAATAACGTGACCATTTCCAACATGACTTTTGTGTGTACCCTTGTGTACAGGATATACTTGCACCTATGTTGGTCCATGTGGTGATTCTAAATTATACACCTCATCTAAGCCGCGTCCAAATAATGACTCTTTTTGGAGAAATGAGATGAATACAATGAGCAGAGAACACATTCAGGGTCAATCCAGGGTCAAGGATTCGGCTATGAAAGGTCAAGTGGACATACAATTGCATATTTCCTCTTTTATGGCAAATTACAAGGAAATGTTCAGCCTTAGCGGAGGTCTGCACAACGAGAGGCGACTTGCAGCGCGACGAGCTCTGTTTGCTATCGGGTTCAAAGGAAAACACACAGCGCCACAATTACACCGGATAGCAATTTGGATGGCAATACTCGACCCCCCACCACCTCCACGCACTAGAACATGAGACACACACGCTCATTCCTTCACTCAGATAAAGCTCTGCGTTATCTGTGCTGTGTGGTTGCCATAGTAATCCCAAAGCCAATAACAGCCCTAAACCCTTCCCCCCTGAAGTCATGGAAGCCGGGGATGAAAATTGCCCCAATCAAATTTGCCTTCTATAGTGTACAGGTTTTCATTGCTGCTGCCACGTCTCTCTCTCTCTCAAACACACACACACACACACACACACACACACCTCCTGACTCAGACCCTAGTCGCCAGTGCGTTTTCCCATCCTCCACCGGCACTCAGGAGAAGACAGCATTATAAATCAATTTACAAGCTGTGAGAGACATCCGGATTTGGATGGAAATGAACAATGGCAGATGAAGAATATTGGAAAACGTTTTCTTGCCGCCGCAGTGAGCAAGTGGAGGCCGTGGCTACGTCTGATGGGCATCTGGCAGAGGAAACTTAATAGTGTTTCAGATGAATGAGGCAGTGTAGGGACACGGAATGAGGAAGAGACTTTGTGTTAGTGGGTTGCATTGGTACGAAAAATAACAAAGAGTGGCTACAAACAGTCACTCTGCAGGAGGACAACCTGAACACTGAAGCTGCCACTGTATTTACTGGACCAACTCGTAAAGTGGTTTCTCAGAAGAAACAATCAAAACATTGGAGGCGCAGAAGATCATAGTGCAGGTTTAAGTGGATCATTTTTGGCTCTCCTAGACAAAAACAAACAAATGTGATAAAATCTTTGCTTGCCAAGAATACAGTCGAGTGAAATACTGGATCTGAAAGTTAGGACCACCGTCTCACAATTGGACAGCTTTGATAGACACGTCTATAAACCCAAACTGATGGATTGCCACCTGATGATATGATTGATGCGAGTTTTTCCCGCCTCATTGCAGCACCATGATTCACCAGGTATCGTCAACAATGTCATATGGATCAGTCTGGCCTCACTGCACACAGATTGTAGCTCAGATTTCATAAAGCCCATCTCACACAACGTGACAAGAACGTAGAAGATGGCTGTTATCGCACCATTTACAAGGAGGTATTGTCATTTCTGGTGTTTTCCCGGTGTGTAACGGCTCCAGTCTGCTCCCGCTGCCCACACACTTCCTGTCTAAACAGGCACTGTCACGGCTGACTCCTCCCCGAGGCTAATGGGGAGCGAGCTGTATTTTTAACCCGCCAATTAAAGCGGAGTGGAGATGCTGTTTGTGTTTTTTGCTGCGCTCAAAGGGGGAGGACAGAGGACTGAAAGTGGGATTAAGGTGGTACCACAACATTAACAAGACCCTCTGTTATTTTGAAAGGGTGAATTATGTTATTAGAGAATGATAAGATAAGGGTTTGTTTTAATCATAAGTTCTCTAAAAATTCTTTGAGCTTTTTTTTCTGCCTTTTCTACAGGGTCTATGCAATTATCAATGACCTACTAATGTGAAAAAAGTTCATTAAATATCACTCAAAATCACTCAAATGATCCCTAACAGTAAATACTGTAATTTATTTACCAGTGCTGTAAAGGTCATATGTTCAATCAATTGGCTGATTGATCTGCATTTGGTTCTCTTTTTAAACGTAGCTTTTACCACACATCATTGTACAAAAAAAACCAACCGGACTTTTTAAAGCGATTTACTAAAAGGTCTCCTCAGGTGTGAATCATCATACCTGAGGAACCGCTATCACGTCTGTAAAAGTGCCCTTTAAAGGTGAAATTTCATGGCATTTACAGAGCTTGGAGTGAAAGTCAGGGTCAGCTCAGTGTGACTCTGTCCATCTGTGTGAGTCCGCCTGTGTGAGTCTGTCTGTGTGAGTCTGTCTTTGTGAGTCTGTGTTGTGAGTCTGTCTGTGTGAGTCTGTCTGTGTGAGTGTGTCTGTGTGAGCGTCTTTGTGAGTGTGTCTGTGTGAGTCTGTCTCGTGAGTCTGTCTGTGTTAGTGTGCCTGTGTGAGTCTGTCTGTGTTAGTGTGCCTGTGTGAGTCTGTCTGTGTGAGTCTACCTGTGTGAGTCTGTCTTGTGAGTCTGCCTTTGTGAGTCTGTCTGTGTGTGAGTCTGTCTGTGTGTGAGTCTGTCTGTGTGTGAGTCTGTCTGTGTGTGAGTCTGTCTGTGTGTGAGTCTGTCTGTGTGTGAGTCTGTCTGTGTGAGTCTGTCTGTGTGTGAGTCTGCCTGTGTGAGTCTGCCTGTAAACGCACACATCAGAGCACCTAAACTTTGTAAATCCATAAATGATTTGCCAACATGTAACACCAACCTGGCTGCTGTGTAACTTTTCCTCCAGGTGAAGGTTTTTCTCCTCCGTTCATTAAAAGTAAAGATCATCAGTTCAGTCCAAATGGTCTGCCAGCTGTTGTGTTGTCACAGGATAAACACCTCGTCACGACATCATGGAGACAAACTTTCTCTAGTTTAGGCCGTCTGTGAAATATGATATCCATGTAGACACCACTCTCTTAAACAAACTGACTTAGGTGTCTCCACTTTGTAGCTGATTAAACACGGACAGACAGAGGACGGATTTAATGAGGTTAACAGATGAAATGAGTGGATCTCTGTGTGACGGTGCACAAAAGTCTACAACATTATTTCTTAACAATTCTAACAGTCTAACCGTTGTTAAATATATTGTAAACACATTTATTTCTATCAAATATACCCACTAAGGCCACTAATTTGATTTTGAAGTCTTAAAAGTTTAATTCTTTTAAAACAAGTGAAAAATCGAATTTGCTACATTTTAGTGTCTTTAGTTAAATCTGCCTGATCTGTTACTGTTTTACCAAAGTTTGTTCTATTTGGAAAAATCTACATTTGATTCCTTATATCCTTTTATTACAATCAATCGCTGCAATGAAGTAGGAAACAAAAAAATCAGTGGTGTTCCATCATAAAGTCGAGAAAAACTCCCTCACTTGAAGCATTAACACAATCTGACACAAATGAGACAGTTGATGAGTGAGGATGAGGCAAGCTGTCCGATCAAAAGAAATCACGATCCAACCCTTTTTTTATTATTATTTTTGTTCTACATATTAAATCGAACAAATGAGTAGCAGAGAAAACAGTCAAAACAATCAGTTATATATAAAAAATAGGGATAATAAAAAGAACTCGCACAGCATCCATCTTTTAGGCATAATTACATGTTAGAAACATTTCCACAGCCTCGATGGGAACAATGCAACCTACCACAGTACAATAAAACCCCACTTAACTTTAGTACTGACACTACTGAAGTACTGAGTCATGCTAGAAGGGGCTTGGGGACAGTTCAGTACATGTGAGTAAAAACACAGTAATCCTAGGAGCTGCTGCTGCTGTACACAAAGCCAAGTCTGCAACAAGAAACACCACAGATCACCGATTTTCACACCATTACAACCACAGCTTTGTATGTTGGGCACACACTGTAGAATCGACAGAGTCACAAACAGCAGAGAGAGAGAGAGAGACAGAGAGAGAGAGAGAGAGAGAGAGAGAGAAGGATCCTCACAGAATGGAAGTGGAGCTTTTGGTGCTGTCTGTGAGTGTACGGCAAGCATCGGTCATTTACATCAGTCCGGCGTGTCTCCCCACCCCACACACACACATCACACATCACACATCACAGGTTGCTTCTGAGTCAGGAGAAGGACGTCCATGGGCCAAAAAGGGTTGAAATCCCCTCATCTAGACGATCAGACGTGTACAGTTCTAGAAATTCATTCCACAACGTACAAAAGCAACAAACTACTACACAGAAAACTAGAACTCATCCTGGAGACATTGTCAGAGTAAATCAAATCTCTCCCTTCATCTCACTCTAACACACATCCACACACTGTAAGGCTTTTGGGTCTCATGACACTTTGAGCAAGGCATGCAAACGGCAGTTACATCGGTGTTCTACTATGTTTACATGCACACAATCCATCACGGAAACAAAGGCAGGCGTCTGGTTAAGTCATGTATGTAATAGTTTGCATAATTTCACTACTGTTCATATCAACTCTTTGCATGACCGTGAGCGTTTTACGTGGGTTTCTTTTGATTACATACAAATGTGGACATGTGTTGAGTTTTGGTTATAAAATACCTCATATATTTTCACATCGTGCACACACACAAAAACTTCAGGCGCTAAAGTGTTCAAGAGGAGATTTAACGTATTTGACGGATGATTTGGTGTCACCAGGTGATCCTGAGGGAGCGAGAGTGTGTGAATAACTGCGTCTCCGCTCTAAACGATGACTTTGCTCCACTTTTCTTTTCTTTTTGATGCGCGTGTGGCAGCGGTGGATGAACTCTGAAGCACAGGGCACAGCAGCGAGCGCTAAACCAGTTGAACGTGCACACATCCTGCACGAAGACAGCTTGTGTTTCTGTTTGTCGAGCGCAATCTTCTGTGTACACATCAGTTAGTGTGCATACGCAAACCTGCACGGAACATCTCTTAACCGTTAAGTCGCTCATTAAACGCACAAAGGAAGTACTGGTAGTTTTCGACAGACCGCCCGTTCCTGTCGTCTGCGTCTCGCGTTGGATTTTTTGAAGCGGTGCATAATCAGGCCAAGCTCACTTGCATTATTGACATGATGCAAAATATATTTTTGACGTGCATGCGTGTAAATGTGTTTTTTATTATAAGTGTTGTGTTTGGCCATGGCATTGGGGATCAAAGGGTCATTTGCTCATCAGGATGTAGAGCCACTTCAAAGAAGGCGCTGACTCACAAAAGCGTCGTTGTGATGAGTGCGCTGCGACGACGAAGAATCAGTTCCTTTCTGCTGTAAATTTACGTCACGTTACAACAACGCGGCCGTGGTATGCATGCGGACGGTGCAGGCGAGGGCATTGAGACGGTTTTGGTGGACAGATTTGTTCCGGCCGTTGAGCCGGGCGTGCTGCGACGCCCAGCTCGGCTTAACAAATGGTTACTAGGATCATTCTTTCATTCAGACCTCGGAGTCGTGGCTGTCTACCCTCGGTGGCGTTGGTGGCGGCGTTCCACTTCCTTCAGCCCCCCCCCCTCTGTCTGTCAAAAGTAGAAACCAGTGCAAACGTGTACTATAAAGTTTCTCGGACCTTTTTTTTGTCTCCTCCGTGTGGCTCAGAGCCCAGGAAGCAGCTTTTTGAGCGGAACCTCGCGCTCTCCCAGCAGCGTGTCCCTCTTCAGGCTGGTTCCTTTGTTTACCACCTTGAATTTCACCAGGAGGTTCTTCACCTGAGCCGAGCTTAAGGAGTCAAAGAAGAAGTCTTCGTTGAACACGGGGTTGCGGCTGTTCTTGATGATGTTGCTCCTTTGCTTCTGCAGCTTGCCCGGGTTGAGGTACACCGACACGCAGCAGTTGATGCTCTTGATGTCAAAGAGATTGTCGTAAAGACTCTCGGCGGCCAGCACGCGGATCAGGAGACGGGAGGTGCCGGTGTCGTAGTTGACGCTGATCCTCACCGTTCCTCCTTTGTGCAGGTTGATGGTGTGCTCTCGATGGAGGCCGTGGTCCGACGCTCCCGCGGCGCCGTGGAGAGAGGGGACCTGCAGCCGTCGCTGAACGTTGGGGCTGGGCTCGGCCGAGCTGCACTCGTCGGTGGAGAGCGAGCTGTGGCGGGCGAACGTCCGCTTGGCCTTCACCACCTTGGCCTGCGTCTCGTGAGTGAAGATCTTGAGCAGGGAGGCCGAGCGGGAGAGCAGAGGCGAGCTGAAAGGCGACGACTCGGCCGAGGAGCACGTGTCGCTTTCCCCGCCGCTGAAATATCGATACGGATTCATGTGAGACGTGTTGAAGTCGGCCGGATTCAGATGGTTCCCGGCTTCGCTCTTCCCCTGAGTCTTCCTCTGGGCGCTGGGCGACGTGATGGGACTGGTGATATCACAGTGGAACAGAGACTCTTTGCGGCGGGTGTGGGGGCTTTCCTTCAGAGTGGCAAAGCCGTAAGAGGTTTGGGTTTTGGGAACGTAAGGCAGCGACATGGCGGTCTGTGACTGGGGGTCTGCGTTCGTATCTCCCGCCACCACATCGTCGGCGCTCTCTATCTGTATGATGTGACGGTTGGCTGCTCTCAGCAGGTTCTTGGTGTCTCCTGCTAGTTTGGTGACCAGACGTGGACTGCGGGGGCTGCTGATCTTCCTCCCACTGCTGATGGTTTGCTCTGAGGTGGAGGCTTGCAGTCCTTCTTTGGGTTTCGTGTGAGGAGTCTCGCGCTCGGGGGGACAGCTGACCAGCTTGGGCGGGATGAAAAAGTCGGGGATTTTATCAGGGGTGAGGACGTTGCTGTAGGCCGGAGCGGCGCCCTTTTTGTCCCCGTTCTCGTTTTGCCGCAGCACGTTGGTCTCCACCGATCCACGGATCTTATCCAGAACCCACATGGTCCCACCAGACTGGACCCAGCGGGATGTGTGGGAGTGGAGCAGGTGCAATCAGGTGTATCTGCAAATAATAACACAAATATGATGAAATCAGAGAGAGAGCAGATCTGTTCCAAAGGAGAAAGATCTCATCCAAGTATGAAACATTTCAAGAGTCAGATCTACCTTATGCGCACACACACACACACACACACACACACTACTCAATATGAACCTTTCAATCTCTCTTAGCTACGCCTCTCATTGCATGTTTGATTAAATAAAGATTTATTTCATTGAACAAAAACAACAAAACCCTCCAGCGTCCATTTAGAAGCAGATAAGGCAGAAAAGAATCATTTCAGGCTTTGCTTTGGTCTGGTAAGGATCAAATTCTGCTGTTTTAAGCCCTTGAGCGATTTTTTGGTGCACTTTAACTCAATGATAAAATGGTTTAGGCGTCTTCTAAGATAGAAATATGAACCAAGATTTATCCACTAACTGACAGAACTAATAAACTATCAGCCAGAGTCGATCTACATTTACAATGTACAACAGATAAACAGAACACTGAGGCTGTTTAAGTGGAGATTTCAGTCTCTGTTAGTGAGAAGAGCCGTGTTTTCCCCCCTGCGGATAAAAAGACAAAGGATATGATGATGATGAAGATGAAGGTGATCAAAAGGTACGGGGTCAGAAACGAAAATTATGATTCCAAAGATTAAAAAAACAACCTCCGTGGTAAATTTGTGTTTCTTTCATATAAATGCTTAAATAAAAAGGTGAGGAAATGATTAATAAGTTAGCGGAAATTCAGCTCAACAGGTGCGTAAACGTTGTTCTTCCCCTGCGCGCAGCTCTCCTCTGATACCCGGTGTAGTCTGCGTGATAACACACCAACACACTCCTCCTGTGTGCAGAGATACAGTCACAAAATACTCACAGCGGCTCTCAAAGGGACACACCGGCTTCTCTCCGTTACAGGTGGCTCTTGTCTCCGGCACGCTGTGCGCTCTGTGCGCTCCGTGCGCCGCGCTGCGCTCTTAGGTGGATTTGGAGAGGCGCACCTCCTGTCGTGCGTTTTATGGGCGGAGGAGGCTCCGGCTGACCAATGAAAAGACACCGTGCGCGTCCGTCCGTCTGTCCGTCCGCCAGTCTGTGTTTCCCTGCAGAAACAGCCAGAATGTTGGTTGAGAGCCAGAAGAATCCAACAACCAGCAGCTGCTCCCCTCGTGGACTTTTCACCTCAGTTTTTCACCTCCGAGATGTCAACTCCAAACTTTCCCGTCGTGTCGAACTGAGCATTATTAAACAGACTTCTGGCACAGATGCGTCACCGAGCTCCTTTGTCGTCCTCCGCCATTGTTGTCAGTAATTCATCCTGTGTGTGTGAGTTTATAAGCAGACTGTGCGCACCTGGCCCTGCGCTCTGATTCCATTTAAATCAGCTCCTCTCATTGTCTGTCAGTGCGCCTTCGGGTTTAAACAGACCGATCGGTTTCCCAGGAAACTTTGCTATGGCAACAAATACATTCGTCTGTCTGAAATGCGAAGCAGCCGACCGACTTCATTGATCTGGAGGACAAAAAGCACTTTATTTGTGCTGATAGCGGCCTTTGAGTCAAGTGCCAATAACGCGTGGACACACTGTTTCCTGGCAGTTGCGTGGACTCTGTAATAAGACTGCAGGTAACATTTCAGCCTCTCCAGGAAGACTTGGAGCCTTTGAACACACAGAGAGTCTGTCTGATAACAGTGGAGTGTGTGTGTATCATCTGGACCTTCACACACATTTGATGTGTCCCAGTGTTCACAGGACAAATATGATGTGTTTTTCTGATACACACATATATTGGCTGAATTTTTCTTGATAAGTCAATGACAATATGTTCTAGTGACAGTAAAGGAGGAATAAAGAACAACTTTTGGGTTGCCAGGTTGTGAAAAAACTTTGGTCGGTTCATTTACTTTTCCAGCATCATTTGATTCATCTTTTTACTCATCATTGTCAAATGTGATCACTTGGCTTCAATAATCAATTTCTTGATTCATATTGTTACCATTTTTATCGTTCTTCTTCTAACTTCTTGTTTTATCATTATTATTATTATTAGCAGTAGTAGTAGTTGTTGTAGTTTACAACAGCAGAAAGTCAGAGATTCATGAAGATAAACCTGTTTTGTTTTTTGTTTTGTTGTTTTTTTTTTATATAACCTATACATTGGTCTTCTTAAAGCCTTCCTGACGAGCCTACAGAGTCTTTGTAAATTATTTAGTAACCATTATGATTCTCTCTCAGGACTCCTGACCAAAATCACTCAACAGACTAAAACAACACAAACGCAAACATCCATGCCTGTCTACACACACGTACGCACGCACACACACACGAGGACAAACCGGCTACATAACATTCTTCACATGGAGAATGTAAACCAGGACATTATGGTTGAGCCTGTGGTGATGAAGAAGAGCAAACCCATGGAATGTGAATCATGTCAGCCATTCAAGCTCTGCGGGTAAAGAGACAATTGCATATGATTTGCTCAGAGGTCAATCCAGGGGTCACTGTGTGATGTAATCTTCCTGCGAAAAGAGCTGCTTACCATATAAATTGCGCTCATGCCCACCCATCCACGCACCGGAAAACATCCACGCACGCCACAAACTGAAGCTGTCTGGAACATCTGGGAAAATCGCCGACGCCTCGAGTGAAATTTGGCAAAATGACAAAACAACAAATGAAAATGAAGGATTTCACTAAGAGGCTAATCTGGTGAATTTTTGCGTGACATTTATCCTGACAGCTACGCCACGGTGTAGCGAACTCCGGGCTCACACTGTTAACAGCTTCCTTTACAAAATAATGAGATCGATAGACAAGATCCTACGAGTCCTCAGGTTGAGACGGGAGGGACGATGGACAGAGAAAAGGTTAATGTGTCTGTTCTGCTCTCATTAAGGGCTGAGCTCTACGTCTCTGTCTGTCCCAAAATGTGAGGAACACAGAGACCGTCTGTTCCAAACCAGAAAATACAGGTGTGTGTGAGCAGAAGTGCCCGTAGAATAAAACACTGATTTAATGGAGGAGAGCTTCCTTGTTCTCTTGGTGTGCAGAGAGAGAAATGTACCGAAGCATAAGCACTAAGTGAGGCAATTTGTGGAAAATAGCAGCGGAAGGAGTCAGTTAAGGCTGTCTACTTGACGTACACTCGCACAGTGTCGCCTTCGTGGCATCGTGTTTTATGACGTCCTGCTGGCTTTCTGGAAGGACATTGA
>OMNV01026819.1:9480-19890 GCA_900303265.1 Brotula barbata | reverse complement strand
CTAAAGTAAGAATATCATAAGTTAGAATGTCATAAGTTATAATAACTAAAGTTAGAATATTGTAAGTTATAATACCTAAAGTTATAATATCATAAGTTATAATATCTAAAGTTATAATATCATAAGTTATAATATCATAAGTTATAATATAAGTTATAATATCATAAGTTAGAATATCTAAAGTTATAACATCATAAGTTAGAATTTATTTAGGTATAATATCTAAAGTTATGATATCTAAAGTTATCATATAGAAAGTTATAATATCTAAAGTTAGAATTTATGAAGTTATAATATGTAAAGTTATAACATATGAAGTTATAAAATCTCTAGTTACAATTTATGACGTTATAATATCTTCAGTTATAAGATATGAAGTTCAATTTAAGTGAAAGTTTAGTCGATAAACTGTGTAAATATATATATAGATCCATATATAGTTATATAGAAGAATCTGTCATATCAGTATTTTCTTATGGCCACAAGATAATTAACTTAAAGTTTTATGAGGACAAACTAGACACACAAACATAATTATCACATCATCACAATCAAAGCATTTTGGCCTTCATCCATTATTTTAGGAGACAAATTATATTTGCAAGCTGTTAATTAATCATTGCTATTAATTAATGTCAGATTCCGTTGGAGTTTAACTGTCACTCATGTAACTGATTATCATTTTCTATACATATTTTTAAAGCAGCATTTTTTAATTAGTCTCTGACTTGTATTATTTAAGTTTGTGATACTGATTTTCCTCGCATAATTATTCACTGATTATTCAAATATACTCGCGCACACAATCGTCCTCCGCTGCTGTAGTCCGTCATCCATTTGTCCTCGGTCCTATTTGTGCATTCCAGCTGATCGGTTTTGTTAAAATTTCCAACATACTGATTGTGTTTATGAAAGAAAAAATTTTACAGTAAATATATGTGAACAAATACAGCCACATACAGCTATAACTATTGTTGTTTCCTCCTTCAGTGTTTTACATGTTGGACTGTATCTATCGTTTGTTAGCTGCACTGTTGTTAGTTCATATTGTCATTTTAGAGTCTATCGATCACAACAATCGCTTTACATATTGATTTTAATGTGAAGGATGAAGTCCACCCACACGCAGTACGTAATATAGTCTCCAAAAAAAGACCTTATGTACTCTGTACTTGTAAACAAAGCCGATATATTGTGGTAAATTATTAATAAGAACATATGGAAGACTGTATGATGATGAGCGACTTCCTTTTTATGTCATTATGTCATGTCGTGTCCTCATTATCACCTAATTATTGCCCAAATTCCAAATGATGGTTTCCGGCTGCAGTCAGACAGAAACTGGTCAACGATCGGATGAGTTGGTTCTTTGAACAAAACTCCATTTAAAGTCCGGTTCAACCTGGATTAGAACTGTGACAGCAGCTGCAAACCTTTTAAGTGATGCTGTTAGCCGGCAGGATGGGCTCGCCTTTTTATTGATGTATCCAAGGCCTTTGATGCTGCCCACCATCACTCTTCATCACTCTTTTAAAACACCTGAAATTTGTAGGATTTAAAGAAAACTCTCACCCTTGTTTTGTTCATTATAATAGTGGAGTCCAAGCTGCCGTGGCTGATGGGTACGGGTCTAGTTCTAGGAGTGCCACAGGGTTCCATTCTAGGTCCACTTTTATTCACTAAATATAAATATAAATGTGATGAGGAGCACACAGATACGAAGATGATGCTGTTACCTATAGAATCTATAGAATCTATAGAACCTCTGCTGGGCTGACTGTTGATCTCTGTTCAGTCAAGCAGACATTGATTCATCTGAAATCACCTTTAACCCCAGATGAAACTTTTTTCAGCTCTTTTCTAGAATGTTGCTGAACAGCATGGTGTGTGTATTTTTAGACTAAATGGAGCTCAGATTGAAAAAGTGCTTCAAGAAACATCCTGTATCGTGAAATGACTCAAGACTTATACTACACAGAAGTACATACATACTCAGGCAGCCTTTTTGATGAGTTATGGATTACGGTGATGTCATTTGCGTAAATGCACCGTCTTAGCCTCTTCATTATTTTGATCTACAAAGAGAACTTCCTGGGTACCTAACGAGTCTCATGAATATATTCAGCTCAGCTTCACGCCGTCCAAGGTCCACAGAATATTTGGAAGGTCAGGACCATCACGATAGCGCTGAGGTTGGGAAACTTCTATTAAATTTTATGCGCCACACGAGTTGAACAACGTACATTACATATTAAAATTAGACGAGATAATCCTTTGTTGTCTTTTTAAATCCCTTTAAGATGACGCGGCAGTGCGAATGTGTCAATTTGAGCTCCAATTTTGATACGTGCATATTTTGCTGTTGCGTCCTGTATTCTGATTTTGTTGCTTTTATATATTATACATTGTGTCACCTTTTGTGACATCTGTTGGTAATTGTTGTCTCGTCTTGTGTATTTGTTTTGTATCCAGGGCGTCCTTTAATAAGTAGACGTTGATCTCAAAGGCTTTGTCCCGTAGAAATAAAAGCTTGACATTTTGACTTTGGAAAGTTATAATTGTATGATAAAAGCTGAGGTTTGTGTTTCTAGTCATAATAACTCAAAAACTTTAGTTCATTTTTCTCTCATAATTCTGGGTTTCAAACTCGATATTGTGACATTTTACGTCTTTGTATGCAGGTGAGAATCGCTCTGCATACAAACAGCCTGCAGTCATGAGAGGAAAAATATTTGTTTCCCATCAGACCCATGAAGAGTCCTGCCTCGGTTCAACCGAAAACATCGACGACCTTCGATCTCGGCCTTTTTGTCTTCTTCTCCTCCCTCTGCACATCTTGTTTTTTTTCTCTAATCTTGCTTCTTTAACAGTAAAACATGAATGTAGTGCGATCGCACCATTTGATTCCTCCACAACGGCTGGTTGCGCCACTAATGGTACTTGAAGCGCCCCCTGCTGGTCCTCTGCCTGACTCTCTGCTGAGTGAGCCTGATGAAGCTCTTTCAACTCGTCCTGTTCCTGCTTGCGGTGCTTGATTAAATACGAAAACATTCCCCAGCTGCAGGACGGCTGAGTTACAGTCGGTGTTTACGGTGTGGGCATGGACACATCCATACAATACAATACAAACACAAAGAGGTTTAAATGTCACACGTTCGTGCACTCGGAGGCTCCAAATGAGCTCATGTGTCCCTCCTCTGGGTAAACAAGCAGCTGCTGCCTTATCTGTCCGTGTATTCAACGTTAAACTGGATTTGGTCTGCCTGTAAGATTAATTAGTCGGGTTAAGAGTAATTTTTTAACACCGGCAGAGCTCATACGCGTAACATCTGGAGTGAACAGCTTTAATCCTGCTCTTCAGCAAGCAAATTGCCAAACGTTGGCTCTGACTAGATAAAACGTGCACGGCCTCCTCCTTATCATCCAAAACCTTGAAGAGGCAAAACAACACAGCAGACAAAAGTGTGGAGAAAAATGAGAGAGGAATGCAGCAAAGTTGATCTCCGTGCCACCTCCTTCTCCTTGTTTGTCCCTCTGCTCCTCGGTAATGAGCTGCGGGTTTCAAGTATCACTGAAGATGTTTTGATGCAACAACAAATATCTGTTCGACCGACAAGGACTCAGATAACAAAATCCCACAGCAAAGCACACACACACACACACACACACACACACACACACACACACACGGCGTGGCGTGGCGTGCTGATGCTGATGGATTTAGTGTCAGACAGCACGTTGAGAAAGCAATACTTTGTTTACATAATTTTACTCTTTGCTCTGGTTGTTCATGCATGTATTAACTAAATAGATAAATAAAAACTCCCATAGATTTAAATGTAATCTGAACTGTTGTTTATGCGTATTTTATTAAGGGGAGAAATAATCCCAACGTGTGATCGTCACATGAAGGTAGATTCCAGTTACATTTGGACAGGACTGTGGTACAATGCTCAATAATGATTTGATTCTTTGAACGAGCCCACTGCAGTATAATAAATAATAATGATGATAATAACAACAACAAAACGACAGATGCTACTAATAATAACAATAAAGATAACAATTATCTACAATTCATTTGCAAAGATCAAAATAATTAGATTTTTTTTTACATACAGAGTGGAAGGAATCAATTTCAGCCCACAAATACGCAGAGTTTATATGAGACGACTTCAGTCTGTCAGCTGTTTATTAGAATTCATCGACTTCACATTTATCTCTGTATGTAAATAGAAACACAGACGCTAACAGGCCTCTCAGATACATTCAGCTGGAATGATTGATTTATGTGACAGATCATCCACTCAAATATTTATTCAGTAAGATGATGGATGAGGTGGAAGAATGGGAGGATCTGTGTAAATGTGTCAAACTGTCAGTATTGATTAGTACTGATTGATTAAGACTAAATAAATTGTCACTCCCAGCCCGGAGTTTGAGTGTTAACCAAACGTCTCCGTCCTCATCTGTACTTTCCATCGTCTTGTGTCGGTGTTTCTTTGTATTTGTAACATCCGTCTGACTGTCCTCGTTGTACTCGTCCTGCTGTACATCTTGAACTTTCAGTCATTTTGACAGCTATTGTCTGAGCTCCCAGCTCTTTAACAAGTTAGCTGTCATTGTCAAACAAGTGACAACTCCCGAATGCAAATGAGCTTCAGCGTGCGTTCCTCTTGTTCTAGTGAGATTGTTTTCTAGATTGACTGGGGAAAGAAAACATTAAATGACTATTGGAAACTCTTTTAATGTTAAGCGGTCCAGCTGGAGTGGTGCCAGTTGTGTTGTCATTAACACTGTGGATGATGTGGCGATTTGCTGAGTGTGCGTCTCCTTGATGTTAACCTGGCTGAGGTTTTGTGGCGGATGTGAGCGTTCTGCTGCTGATGTTGTATTTGTGGTGGTACGGTGGCGTCCTGTCTCCTGTTGTGCCCAGCAGGCGATTGGAACGATGCACATTACACACAGTTTACAGCACAGCCTCCTCCTTATTTCAGATTCATGGCTCAGTGGAACAAGTCCTCACACTCCTCATTGTAGCTCGCTACCATCCACACACCTGCTCCCCGGTCCCTCGTCGCCCCCGTGCGTTGTTCCAGCTTCCTTTTAGTCTTTGCCAGATCTTCTTAGTTGCCACCTGCTGTCCTCTCACACACCCAGAGTTGGGTTTGACCCAGGAAGGACCGTCTGGACTCCATGAAGGTCTCTGCTGCCACCTACAGGCTCCTGACCCCACCACCACTCCCATCAATATCATCATCCATCATCCATCCATCCATCCATCCATCCATCCATCCATTATCCATCCGTCCATCCATCCATCCATCCATCCATTATCCATCCATTATCCATCCATCCATCCATCCATCCATCCGTCCATCCATTATCCATCCATCCATCCATCATCCATTATCCATCCATCCATCAATTCATTCATTTATCCATCCGTCCATCAGTCCATCCATTTATCCATCCGTCCATTGATCCATCCATTTATCCATTCATCCATCTATCATCCATCAATCCATTATCCATCCATCCATCCATCCATTTATCCAGCCAGCCATCCATCCATCCATCCTTCCATCCATCATCCATCCATCCAACCATTTATCATCCATCCATCCGTCCATCCATTTATCCTCCCATCCATCCATCCATCCATCCATCCATCCATCCATCCAACCATTTATCATCCATCCATCCATCCATCCATCCATCCATCTACCCATCTATCCATCCATCGTCCATCCACCATTCATCCTTTCATCCATCCATCCATTGTCCATCCATTCATCCGTCCATTTTGGATGTTTATTACTGGATTATTCGGTCCACTTTAAAACAGTTCAGGTTTTTATTTAATGGAATAATTTGAGGACTGAATAAATATAATGGCTCTTTACACATTATGAATAATTGTGTATATCACGATCATGTAGAGCAGCACGGTGGTCCAGCTCTGAGCACTGCCTCACAGCAAGAAGGTTGTGGGTTTGAGTCCCAGATTTTCCATATTCTCCCCGTGTCTGTGTGGGTCTCCTCCGGGGGCTTTGGTTCCCCACCGTGGGCTCATCACTCCTGCCATTGCGGAAGATCTGGAGTTGGTCCCTAGGTGGTGTGTGTGTGTGTGTGTGTGGGGTTCAGAGAATTCATTTCCTTACCGGTATCAATAAAGTACTGTTCTCTCTCTCTCTCTCTCTCTGTCCTGTGCCTATAACGATAAGGCAGAAATGTCCAAAGTAAGTATGCCGTGTCCTCAGATGGCCGAGACATCGATCTTGTCCTCTGATGTCAAACTGCTTCCATCCTATAGATTTGACTGATTTTGACTGATTTTGTCTGATTTTGTCTGATTTTGACTGATTTTGTCTGATTTTGTCTGATCTCTTCCTATAAGTGGTGGTGTCCATCTGTCTAGTGACACATGTTCAGTTGAAAAGAGCCCTGATGATGATGATGATGATGATGATGATGATAAATAGTACAGTTTAACCGTGGAACCTGTAATTATGACAGATGAGTCTGGGATAATGTGATCGACTGCTTCCACAGAAATAACGACGAGAGAGAGATAAGAGACAAACAAAAGACGGCGTGTCAAAGTGTTTTGATTTCATTTCATGATTTTGTGTCTTCAATTCAGGCAAGAATAATGATAATAATCACAAGGGAATTACTGTCATATTTGTTATAACAAAAACCAGGACGTCTCATTCCTCTTAAATTGCCATTCCTCAGTTCTTCTTCTTCTTCTTCTTTCTCTTCTTCTTCTTCTTCTTTTTCTTCTTCTTCCTGTTCATCATCTTCTTCTTCTTCTTTTTCCTTTTCTTTTTCTTCTTGTTCTTTTTCTTCAGTTGTTGTTGTTGTTCTTGTTCTTCTTTTTCTTCTTCTTCCTGTTCATCTTCTTCTTCTTTTTCTTCTTGTTCTTTTTCTTCTTTTTCTTCAGTTGTTGTTGTTGTTGTTCTTGTTCTTCTTTTTCTTCTTCTTCCTGTTCATCTTCTTCTTCTTTTTCTTCTTTTTCTTCAGTTGTTGTTGTTGTTCTTCTTCTTCTTTTTCTTCTTCTTCCTGTTTATCTTCTTTGTTGTACACTGTATAATGACAATAAAGGGCATTCTATTCTATTCTTTTCTTTCTTCTTCTTCTTCTTCTTCTTCTCCCTCTTCTTCTCCCTCTTTTTCTTCAGTACTTCTTCTTCCTCTTCCTCTTCCTCTTCTTCTTCTTCTTCTTCTTCTTCTTCTATTGGCGACCTGATTGGAGACATCTAATCCAGATTATTTTCTCCTAAATCTGTGACTGGCTGGTTTTGTGTTGCACAAAGTTGAACGTGCAGAGCAGAGGAGAGCATAATGAGACACTGTTAGTGACGTCTGTGTAACGCTTCTCTTTTTAGAACAGCGCAACCCCCAGTGGACGATTCAGGAATAGCTGTGCAATTGCAATGACGTTTTGAATTTTCACACTTTCCAAAATCATCCCTGTGACCCTGATTGGCCCGAGGTCACATCCTGTCCCACCAACTGATTTTGCCCTTTTTTTACAACAGGACGCAGCTCAGGCGTCCAGCACAGATGAATCTGTGTGAATATGAACTCGAACTCTTCCCTTCTCTTTGTGCTTTTCAGTTTGTTTTGCAGTGTGGAAGAATCGTCACATGCGGACCGTCACCAACTACTTCATCGTGAATCTGTCCTTTGCCGACGTCCTGGTCACCATCACCTGCCTGCCGGCGAGTCTCGTGGTGGACATCACGGAGACGTGGTTCTTCGGAAACACTCTCTGCAAAATTGTGCCTTATCTGCAGGTAAGCGACTGTACTTAAGATGAAGAAGTGACGCCATCCATCTTCCTCTCCGCTCTTCCCGAGAACGGAGCGTTGCAGTTTGTTCACGCCGTATTCACCAGTGGAAAATACTTCTCTCGCCCTCCCCGAGACGTGCGCCGCGTGAGACTTTTGATGGATTCCCGTGGCGCCGCGCGATGCTCTGGGCGAGTCTTTTGCCTTCATCGTTCTGAAGTGATAGCAACATCCTCGCCTGTCAGTCAGGAGAGAATCTCACACAGTTTTTACATCTGGACGCGAGCCGCCTAACCGCACCAATCACCGCTAAGATTGTGTTCTCAGATCTTAGGACTCAAACTGTGCTCCGACAGACGGGACGACCGGGTTCAAAAGCGGCCTTAGGAATCGCTCAGATGTTTGAAATCACCGCGTGAGGTAGATAAGGATGCTGACGCTGCTAATTCCCACGGCCTCATGAATCATGTGTCGTGACAAATGTGGATTAATTCATTAAGAAGCACTTTTGCCAGGACAAGACATTCATTTGGAACGGTGTGAACGCCGCTGTGCTCATCACAGCTCACATCTCGCTGGTCTGGGTGGTGTGTGTGTGTGTGTGTGTGTGTGATGTCCTTCGCACTGTACTTGTAATTGCCAAAGTCTTCTCCGCTCTGCCGTTCACCCACTTTGTTTCTGCAGCATCTGTTTGGCTCCACTGATTTCCACTCCACAATTAATCCTGCGCTCCGTGTGCACAGCGTCCCCAAGAGTGGAGCCGTAACTCCATAATTGCATCGATTGTTCTCTCCTTTTGCACCGCGGTCGGAGTAAAGCACACACACACACACACACACACGTAGGCACGTATGGTATTTAAATAGACATTAGAATACAATAAGGGTGAAGAAAAGATGCTGCTGTGTTGGATTGTAGCGAAGATTTGGATGGATGGAGTCGCTGAGTGGAGCGACAGGATGGACAGGAGGTAAAAATGTGTCCCCAGAAGACAAAGACACATTAAATATTAGTACAGATCTACAGTTCAAGCTCTAATCTCTAATCTCTATATCTCTAATAAGTGTTGTATGTACAGGAGGAATGTTCTGGAGATAATCAGTGTTTCCAAAACGTATAAGTACGTGTGTGATGCCGGCTCATCTGGTTTAACAGATAATCACATTCATACATAAAGACGGCACAGTGAGGATGTCCCAGATGTCCTCGGTTCCATTTAAAGTCGTTTAACTCATCGTGTCAGCGTAGAACAGATTTTCTGACCGACCTCTGATATCTAGACAGACTCTCTGCTCTCTGTTCTTTTTTGTCATTTCTTCGTAGATTCTCATCCTTTTTGTCTTGTTGTGTTCTGCATCTTCTTTCTATAAACAGACAAACAGACAAACAGGTCGGAGGATGTCACTTAGAGGGAGAACCCTCATCCAGCAGAGCGCTTTTCCTCACTTTTCCTCTCTGCGTTTTGACAGCCAGACGAGCCCCAAATTAACGTGGATCCAATTTCACAGATCCATAATTGAAATCACACCTCATTAGTCACCACATGGTTGGTCTCAGCCCCGCCCCCCCCCATCACTCAAAAGAAGACGAGAGTCATCCAGTCGATTGGCGAGTCTAATCCGCCGCCGCCCGTTCTCCTTGAAAAAAGGCCGACGACCGTCAGACTAAGGGAAATCAGCCGTTCATCCACTCCGTGCCGGACTTTGCGGTCCTCCTAGATGCCCGTTAACGCCCCACTACACTTCTGATTGGATCGGTCCATCGTACCGAGTGCGCACTCGACCTACCCAGAGGTCGCGTCTGTGTTTTCTGTATTCATGGCGCCCGTCGTGTTTGTCGAGCGGGAGGAATCGTTCCCCTTCAAGTGTGGAAACGGAGGCGCCGCATCCTTCATCTTAATCTGTATTCTGACATATTGTAATTCTCGGACGGGAGAATTGATCAAACTGCGGCCGTGCGAGTTGAATATCTTTTTCCAGCTGCGACCGAAATGTATTTTTTATTAAAACGGCGCGTTTAGTATAATTTTATCGACTTGACATTCACCATGGAGAGGTGCTCATTGAATCAACGATAAGAGGAAACAAAGATCTGTCAACACAGAATCTCCACTGATGGAGACAACAGCTGCCAGTCATGAATAAATTGTGCTTCCCCTCTTTTCTTTTCTTTTCTTTTCTTTTCTTTTCTTCTCGTTCCTTCCCAGTGAATTTTTTAGCCTCCAGCTAAACAGATCTTGGAGGGGTTGATTCTGTAACGCTCTCATTTATGACTCGGCGCCTAATTCAGGCCTTCATATTTAACAGCTGGCTAACGGGAATAGCCGCGTCAGCCTTAGCCACCGCGACGGGAGGCACGTGTCCAGCGTCTGATCGGTCAGACGAAGGTCAACATGGTTCACACCGGGGGTTCTCAAATCTTTTTTTATTAAACGTCAACATTTTGTAGAAGGTCAAATGTCATGTCAATGTAAATCAACCTTTGTACATATTTAGTAGAAGAGTAGTGATCGCGTGTTCCCAATGACGCTACGCTTCATTGGATTATTGGGAAACCCCTCTGCCCCTCCCCCCTCCCCCATCCCTCACCATCACAGTGTTTTATCTCAAGAT
>OMNV01026818.1:44519-61777 GCA_900303265.1 Brotula barbata | reverse complement strand
TCTCCAACCAGCATCCATCTTCATACCCAGCTGTCATGAGGATGATTGTGAACGTTCCACCTGTTGGTGGCTAACTCAGGGTTCGATTGTACCTCCGTCTGCTGTAATCCAGCAGTGAATTATTCATGAAATGAGATCTATCTGCTTATGCATCTCTCTATCTTGCATCTATTTTTCATTGTCCATGAGTCCCAATCCTGTCATTTCCTTAATCAGAACTTCAGTCACTTTCCCTTTCTAATGGGCTAACTTTTAATAAATCATACCAGTTGCAACAAGGCCCCCAAATGGTGCCTTACTTATTATTGGCCTGCTGCAGGAAGCTGCACCACGTTTCATATTTTGACACTGCTGAAGGGCGATGATGGCGTCTGTGGATGAGCCGGGCAGAGATACAATATCTCCACCTGCAGCCTGTGGAGAGAAGTGATGCTCTCATTTCCTCTGAGTCGGTGAGAGGCTTTTGTTCTTCCACACACTGTTTTTTTTAAAAATTTATTTAAAAATCTATCAATCCTCCACATTATCTGACTCATCATGCTATTTATACAGACAGCCATTAAATAAGACAACGTTTATACTCAAATTCCTTGTGTGGTCTTTATTTGTAAAGTGATAAAAAGCCACAATGATAATAAATCAGCACAAATTAACAAAGAAAAAAAATCAATATTAAATTAAAGCTAAAATGACAAAGAGATGACGAACAGTGCTGTAATTATGAGATTTGTGCTAGAAAATACGATGTGCTGTCTTACTGCTCAGTGGTGTCTGCATGATCTCATCCACAAGAAAACAAAGCAATGCAATCAGCAACAGGAAGTTATAATTGTTTATTTTTTGTAATTTAAATTTAATGGCAATTTCCCCGTTGGCACATTCTGTGTGAATATACATTATATGTCTGGGGTGATGTTCATATTCAGTTCATTAGTTTAGTATCCTTTTTATCTGCAGCCGCTCTTCTCCCGTCTCCTCTGTTGTCTCATCATCCACAGGTACAGAGCGCCCTCCATGGGACGCTAAGCAAACTGCACCCCACTGTACTCCGAGACCCCGTAAAGGATAAATACTGCTCGTCCACAGCATCTAAAGTTCAAATTCAATCCCAGTAATTAAAGATGTAAAGTTCAGAAAAGTGTCCGATAGTAAATGGATGAGGTGGAGTGGCAGCAGTAGATTTAATGAGCAGATAGCCTGTTTAGTGAAATAAGTTTCTCTCTTAATTTGAAGTGAGGTGTCAGCTTGACTTTATTTCCCTGTTAGATTTACACAGCCGTTAATGTCTGTGAGACTGATGAATGTCAGTGAAGAGGCTGCCCGAGCTCAGCTCCCTCTGTTTATTACCCACACTCAAAACTGGAAAATGGAAACGTTAGCACCAGCAGACAAGTGATAAATAAGTCACATCAAAATATTCTCCTTAATCTACACACAGGACTAAATAGCTGTAGAATGGGGAAACCTGTGACTTTGTTGAGTGCAGACTGTGTTCCCTTGTAATAATTATAATAGTGATTTATCAGATTATAGGCATAGATTTGGGCAGGGATGATGGGTGCGTGTCCCTACTGTATCAGGTTGGAATTACATTTTCCCTATAAATATTTTTGACAATGTTTTCCTCGTAGGGTTAATCTGTCAGGTGTAAATGGAGTTGCCAGGTCTGAGTGTTTTCAGAGAGAGCCTGTTTTGATGGAGAGTGATGTTGGATAGCTGCTGTGCTGTGCTGGGTGATCACATGGCACATTTGAACAGCTTTATAAATAGAACTGAACCATGGAAAGATCACAGAATTAAGAGACCAATGCACTGAACGTGTTTTTAAATAGAAGTAATGCATGTTGAAATTGCGGGTGTAAATCTCTGTCTTTTGCTCAAAAATGACATTTGAACATCAACCAACTTTATACTGTGGGAGATTTATTCATGTAGCATTTTGTTTTTAGGATTTTAGTCTTCTGTTTGGCATGCCTCCAAAAATAGTGGATACAAAAAAAAAAAAATTAAAAACAATCGTCTGCATCACTTTTCAGTTTAGATTTAACCAAATCAACACAGAGTGAATCTTAAAAATTTCTCAACACTTTGTAGGTCACTGTCTGAACAATTCTGTAAGCGTAAATAATTCATTGAATTGATTTTAACTGTAATCTGTTTGACTCATAAAGTTATATAGTATACAAAGTACAAAGCTATTCATGAAAAATGTGATTTTTTTCCCCCCAATGTTTGTAATTTCAAATAAAGGAAGAGATTTTTTTTTTATTCTGTCACAGGTCGGCATTTATCTGATAACAAAAATCACGCAGATAATAGAAATCTGAGGTCGTTGTCTGTTCATCAGCACAACCATGAAATTGTACCACTACTACATCACAATAAAATAGAAAGAAATGCTTAAAATGGGGGCAAGCTGAGCATCCATGAATGTTTTTGTTCTTCAGCTTGATGATCTTCAGAAGGATCTTCACATTCACTTTGAGACAGCTGAGGTAGTAAACCTTTTGTTCTCCCACTGTATAGGATGAATTCATCTGAATCCTCACCGCACACACACACACACAGCTGCACACACTCTGTTCTGCTGCCCAGCGTGCACACACACCAGACGTTGGGTGCCTTGGTTCATGCTAATAATGGGGGTCAAACCTGGGATCTTTTGGTCAAGAGGTAATCTCTCATTTAACCTTTTTTTCCCTCCAAAACAGTGCGTTTCTAAAGTTGGAACATGAGAAAACACACACACACACACACACACACACACACACACACACACAGCTGTGGTGGGAGTAAAGAACTGTGTCTGACATTTTGTATCAAGGCCCGAGGTCCTTGATGTGAGGAGAGGAGAGGAGAGCGCGGGAAGGGAAAAGGCTAGGCTGCATCAGATGACTTCCTCCATGCATCCAAGTGTCAGTTTCCCAAAATAGTTGCAAGCAACAACCAGACTGAAGACACCAAACAAACAACAGCTCTCAGATCAAGTAAACATCGGCTAACGCACAAGACACAACAAAGTGTGAAGCCTCCCTCTGCCTCGTGGTCTCGTTAATCAGAGCTGTGGAGAAGGCGATTGGAGAGGACATGCATCCTATTAGGGGAGGCTGCTGCGCCCGCATCGCTTCCCATCTGACCAGGTCCCTCGCACACACTTTGAAAAATACATGTTGATGAGCTCACTCTGCGTGTGGACGCAGAGGACAGAGGCTTGTCTCCAGCAGATGTCTGGGGGTGCCGACTATAAATAAAGCCAACGATAGCAGCCGGCCACCGCAAGGCCGTGTTAGCATTGCAAAGGGCCTGGCTAGTGTTGGCACGGCAGGCGGGCTAACATTTGGCGGGCCCCGCATCAAAGCCTGTGATGCCTGTGAGCTTTGTATCCTAGTTTGGAGAGAAAAGGAAGATTCCTGCTCGATTTTATAAAAAAAGTTAGACGGGGCAGGTGTGAGATAAAACGTGGAGGAGGAGGTAAACAAAAGAGGAGGAAGAGGATGCAGCGCTTGGTGACTGTTTCTTCGGGGGATAAAAGCACAGTGGAAAACATGTCATGCATCGTTAATTTCTACCCTGCACGGTTACACGTCGCAATTTAGCACGTAGTTAACATCAGTGAGACGCAGAGCAACATCCAGTGTATTTACCATAACGTAATGTGCCATAAAATGTGGTGCAACAGTCAGGGAGAATCACACCAGTGGAGTGTTGTGTTTCATTGATGACCCTGACAATCCCAGAGGACACGGGTAGCCTGGGGGGCTGTCGGTCCCGATTTGAGCCAGTCTAACAGGGCTTTGTTTAGAAAGCAGAGACTTGCCAGGATACCGTAGGCAGTCTCCATTAGGAAGGAACCCACTGCCATTTTATAGTACATTTCATAGTAGCACGCATCCATTATTAAAGAAGTCAGCCATGACACGGTGGAGTTGGTATCTCTTCAACAGTTTAACCATAATCATCACAAATGAGATATTGTGACACTGATAGAATAACCCATACACAAATCATCCCCTGTTTTTCCAATGTGAGGAAGATCACAGTAAGTAGAAGCACTTTCATTTCATGTTCCATTACACGCCGCCCAGGCACACACTTACGGCCAGGCACGTTCCTCAGCATTAAGGCTGACAGAAAAATGAACCTACAGGAATCAAAGACAGATTTTGAAAAAAGGAGCCGGACAGATTGTCACAGTGAATCACTTAGGAGTCGGGACGAAGAGCAGGCGATGAGTCCTCATGAAAGACCTCAGTCGGTTCAGGAAGAGGTCTGTATCTCTATCACAGAAACACCACGCTCTCATCATCCATCCCCGTTAAATGCCACTTAGTAAATTCATTTGCTTCAGAGAATCTTCACTTTATTATTTCAGCCTTAACAAACTCTCTTTCTACTGTGCCTGTGTGTGTGTGTGTGTGTGTGTGTCTTGTGTGCTCTTCTGTAAATCGACAAACAGTCCCAGTCTGAGGTGAGGGCAGCTGGGAATGTGTTTCCACATCACATCTCTCCTGCTGACATGCTACATTTTTTAGTTTTAATAAACTAGTTTTCATACTTTCATGTTAAATTGATCATTATTTGCTTCTGAAAATATGTTTGTTTGTTTTTAGATTTTTTTTTGGCATTTCTGCTCTATTGTGTCAGGTACTGTACCGAGACAGATAAGAAGGACGGAGCAGAGAAAGGATGGCATGCAGCAAGCAGCACAGGCATCAAACCTAGCCGCTGCGTTATGACGTATACACTCTTAACTGATGAGCCACCCTCTTTGTTTGTTTTGTATTTAATCTGTTTTATTTTACCAGGAAGTCCATTTGAGATCAAAATCTCAAGAGAGACCTGGACGAGGCACCAGCTGTACAAAATTACAACATATTCGTATGCAACGTCTAAGATATGATTTATAAAATACAGAGGACAGCAAGAAAATCATATAAATTCAGCAAAGCATATGAATGAGTCCAATTTTTGCAATTCCACGCCCCAGATGCATAGTCAGAAAATGCAGGTTTATCCAGATCTATGTAGTTTACATTTTGTTTATAAAATAATATCAAGAGTTGTCTGCAAAACAGGGATAAGGCTGATTTTGGAAATTTCAAGCAGACAAACTATGAATTATATAATGCTCTGACAAAGAGGATTTTTAATTAGAATGCTATGTTCAGCACTTAAGTATTATGTTATCCCAATAGTCAACTACCTTTACTGCAGATTAGACAGATAGATAGATAGATAGATAGATAGATAGATGTCTTGCAATGTAGTGAAATTATGAAAAATCCTATCTACACCTGAATCAAAAACTGATCTGTTCTTTGCCTGAGGTCACACCTATTTGTCGAATTACATCAAAATATGTCCTATACATTTTGAAATATCCTGCTGACAAATAGCCACACATACAAATACCAATGAATACATACGCTTGGATATGAACAGATACTGTACCGTAAACACGTCATTTCAGTTATGTCTAATGATGTAGCCGAGTATTATTTATGCATGTGTTTTTATTTATTTTTTTTATTAACGGTTTTAATTTTGTTCAGGCACTCCACGGGCACACCGCAGGTCCATTACTGATGACGTAGCTGGTGATAAGCAAGATGTCCGAGGCTTAACTTTTCAACGTTGTTTTGTTTTGTAAATTTACCGTGACACTCGCATACAAATGCGTAGTACTCACAACGAAACTATAAATGGCAGAAACTTAACAAACTCTCCATTAAAGGGTAAGTTTGTTTCTGTCTCTGTTTGCGGCTCGGCTCGGGAAGAATAAAAACTCGCCTCAAAACCAAACCGCATTAAAACTATGTCCGGGAAATTTAACTCGGTTAGCAGCGGCTTCGTTTACCGGGTGAAATCCGTTTTTCAGGAATTTCTAGATTACTGACATCGTTGCAAAGATTCGGCAAAAAAAACAAGATTACAATTCTGCTCTTTGTGTGATTAAAATCCCGATTTTGGGCACGGCGCTTAACTCGACACCCTCAGATACAATGTAACGTTACGCTTAAAATGGCTCAACGTCAGATTTGCTAGAGGACGAACGAGAGAAGGAATAAAAAATAGAAATACTCTATTCTACAGTCTCCGAGATGAACTTATTGATTCACGCCGGGTGTAGTTGATGGCTGTCGAATTCAAGACAAACTGCAAAATTGTCAACTTTTGTGAGAGGAGTCACCACACCGAGAACGGGGAGAAACCGGTGCTAATCTGCGCCTAGCTACGTAGAATACTTCGGATTATACTGTTTATATTTTGTGTTAGCCACTTCGACAAGATGTGTATAGAATGTCTTATTTGAGTACAAAAATAAAAAAATGGCGTCGTTACAAGTTAAAATATGTCCATTACAAGAACACTCGAGTATAGATAATTTAGCTGCTGAAAGTAATTTCACTTAAACGTCAAAATGGTGTTTGGACAACATCTACATAAATGTATATAATAATATCATGTAGATAATGTATAAATGTCTTTAAAAGACACTAATTCCTCACTGTGGCATTTCTATCTTGTCATTCAGTCTCAGATGAACAAAATTTGTGTTCTCAGCCAACATTCCAAACATGGAGCAAATGTAGATGAGGAAAAACAGTTACTCATCACTTCAATGTGAGCTTTTGTAAAGTGAAAGATGAGCTGTTCAACACATCATATCCTCATCACTACTAGGTGATGAATCTGTGATACCTAACTCCTAAATATTATCTGAAAGTACCATTATTGGGATTTCACAAACAACATGTTCAAATAAACAGGCTTGGTGTTCACTGTGCTGGGGCACAATTCACAAACAAAACTCCAGTACGGTTTTGAGAGCAAAAGTGTTTTATTTTGTGCATACAGTATATAGTGAAGTAAAAGTAGTTATTTGTGAAAATACAAAGCTCCACTACAGTAAAACTTCCAATCATACTATAGTACTAGAGTGAGTATTTTTACTTTACCTTCAATGACACTGCGGTGTCTTGTGTTCCGGTTGTGTGTGGCATGGGGTTTTGGCTCTTACCTAGAGTTGTTGTCTTTTCCTTTTTTGTCTTTTCAGCTTCATGTCAGACGAAAGCATATTCCACTGGTAAAGCCATGCCTCAGAAACTCCAGAAAAGTGCTCAAACCACACACTACATTGAGCTGGGAGGTTACCAGTACTGGCCAGTGCTGGTGCCCAGGGGTATTCGACTGTACACCTACGAACAGATCCCCCTGTTTTTGAGAGAGAACCCATACATCACAGATGGATACAGGGCCTACCTGCCCTCCAGACTGTGCATCAAAAGGTGAGAGCCAAAGATGATGAGTACTAAAGAAGAGCAGATCAGGACTGTTTAGATACACAAGGTATCAGTAAAGTATCAACATAATGTAAGATAGAACCTTATTAATCCCAAGGGAAATTCTTAGGCCAGATTCCTTCCTGAATTATGGTAGCATAGAATAAAAACAATCCTAAATGTAAAGTAAAGTATAAAGTGTATAAGGCGCAAATGCATGCAACAGTGGCTAATGGAATAACAAAGAGGAACATGAGTTAATTGCAAAAATACAAATGAACATATGTAACATTAATAGTGGCAGTGTTATTAAAAAGTGATAATGCACTGATAATGAAAGTAAATATTGCACATGAATCATTTTTATTTTAACATTCGGTAGGAAAGTACAAGGGGGGCTTCAGTATTTTACTCAGTGACACTTGAATTTGTAATTTTATTCAACATTTTAGTTCATTTTAAGTCATTAAAATCTTCATGGATTAATGTCAAATTATTTTTTGAAATTATATCAATATGAATGATTGATGACATGATTAACATGATTAATAATACTTTTGTGAACACAATTGAAAAGTACATTTACTGTTTAAGAGACTGGCATTAAACTTGAATTACTCTGCTCTGGTCTCTTATATTCCATCAGAGTGGAAAGTATAAAGATACACACGCGCACACACACACACACACATATATATATATATATACAGTGGTGTGAAAAAGTGTTTGCCACCTCCCTGATTTCTTATTTTTTTTGCATGTTTGTCACACTTAAATGTTTCAGATCATCAAACAAATTTAAATATTAGACAAAGATAACACAAGTAAACACAAAATGCAGTTTTTAAATGAAGGTTTTTATTACTAAGGGGAAAAAATCCAAACCTACATGGCCCTGTATGAAAAAGTGATTGCCCCCAAACCTAATAATTGGTTGGTCCACCCTTAGCAGCAACAACTGCAATCAAGCGTTTGCTATAACTGGCAACGAGTATTTTACAGTGCTGTGGATGAATTTAGGCCCACTCATCTTTGCAGAATTGTTGTAATTCAGCCACATTGGAGGGTTTTTGATCATGAACCGTCTTTTTAAGGTCATGCCACAGCATATCAATCGGATTCAGGTCAGTACTTTGACTGGGCCACTCCAAAGTCTTCATTTTGTTTTTCTTTAGCCATTCAGAGGTGGACTTGCTGGTGTGTTTTGGATCATTGTCCTGCTGCAGAACCCAAGTGCGCTTCAGCTTGAGGTCACGAACAGATGGACGGACATTCTCCTCAGGATTTTTTGGTAGACAGCAGAATTCATGGTTCCATTTACCACAGCAAGTCTTCCTGGTCCTGAAGCAGCAAAACAGCCCCGGACCATCACACTACCACCAACATATTTGACTGTTGGTATGATGTTCCTTTTCTGAAATGCTGCGTTACTTTTACGCTAGATGTAATGGGACACACACCTTCCAAAAAGTTCAACTTTTGTCTCGTCAGTCCACAGAGTATTTTCCCAAAAGTCTTGGGGATCATCAAGTTGTTTTCTGGCAAAACTTAGACAAGCCTTTATGTTCTTTTTGCTCAACAGTGGTTTTCATCTTGGAACTCTGCCATGCTGGCCATTTTTTCCCAGTCTCTTTCTTATGGTGGAGTCATGAACTCTGACCTTAACTGAGGCAAGTGATGCCTGCCGTTCTTTGGATGTTGTTGTGGGGTCTTTTGTGACCTCTTGGGGTCATTTTGGTCGGCCGGCCACTCCTGGGAAGGTTCACCACTGTTCCATGTTTTTGCCATTTGTGGATAATGGCTCTCACTCTGGTTCACTGGAGTCCCAAAGCTTTAGAAATGGCTTTGTAACCTTTTCCCGACTGATTTTAATTACTTTGTTTCTCATTTGTTCCTGAATTTCTTTGGATCGCAGCATGATGTCTAGCTTTTGAGGATCTTTTGGTCTACTTCACTTTGTCAGGCAGGTCCTATTTAAAGTGATTTCTTGATTGAGAACAGGTGTGGCAGTAATCAGGCCTGGGTGTGGCTAGAGAAATTGAACTCAGCTTTCCAAAGATGTGATAGACCACAGTTAATTTATGTTTTAACAGGGGGGGGCAATCACTTTCTCACACAGGGACATGTAGGTGTGGATTTTTTTCCCTTAATAATAAAAATCTTCATTTAAAAACTGCATTTTGTGTTTACTTGTATTATTTTTGTCTAATATTTAAATTTGTTTGATGATCTGAAACATTTAAGTGTGACAAACAGGCAAAAAAAAAAGAAATCAGGAAGGGGGCAAACACTTTTTCACACCACTGTATATATATATATATATATATATAAACATTATAACGTTGCAAATCAAATACATATAAAATGATGAAATATGATGGTATATAATTCAGCAACAAAAAAGGCTGAGTGGTATACAATGGGTCCTTCCTTGGCACTGCACAAAACTCTACCTTGTGATTTTATTATTGTATTTCTTTAAGAGTATTTCACATTAACATCATCATTAACATTTAATAACAACAACAACAAAAAAAGTACACGTTATTGATCAAAATAATGGCCCTAATACACTTTTAGATAAAGACCAGATACAGATCAGTCAATCTTTTTGTGTCTAAGGGATCAAACCGACATGTTTTGTGCATTCTTTCAGCCTCTTCATCCTGTCCAATGAGACAGTGAATATCTGGAGCCATCTGTTGGGCTTCCTGCTCTTTTTCTGTCTGGGTGTTTACAACATGGCTTCAGATCTTCCAGCGATTGGCGCCTCCAGAGAGGACTACGTCATCTACTCCATAGGACTCTTCTGCTTTCAGGTACCATACAGAGCTCTTCTTTTACTGCATTCATTGCTCTCATTATTACTCATTCATTCTGTTACTCATTAACCGGGCAGATAGCCTGAATATGAGGCTGGATGGAGGATCTGTGGAAAATAATGCTGTTGTTTTTTTTGGTTTGTCAGGGTGTACCGTAGAAGAATTTAGTCTTTTTTATTTTATTTATTAAGACTAGTATTCCAATTAGCCACAGTTTTGGTTAGGCTAAAAATGACAAAGTTAATTTAATGGCTGTGTGTAAATTATTATTCGGTCAAAAGATGGTCCATGCAATTGTGTGTTAAATGCTTTAGGTCTGGGGAGAAAAACACACCTGTGCTGAGGTTTGAAAACATTAGTTTGATTTCAAAATGTGAGCACATAAATGTTGCAGATAGACCAGCAGACGCAGGATCAGAATGGCATTTACTGATCAAAACAATTGCAGGAATAAAGGCTTTAAATCCTGGATAACAACATAAAGTTCAATTCTGTGGTCTTTTAGACTGCATTGACACATTTAGCAATGTTGATTTTTATTGTCTATAAAAAATGTGGGATGCCTTTCTTTTTTGTGTGTGTGCATTGACTCTCCCCCTTCATTTGACTGTGAACTCCTCAGCTGTGTATGCTGTGCTCGGTGGGCTGCCACCTCTTCTGCTGTCACCGCTCAGAGAAGACCAGTCGCCGCTGGATGGCGCTGGACTACGCCGGCATTTCCATCGGCATCCTGGGCTGCTACGTCCCTGGAGTCTTCTACACTTTCTACTGCAATAATGTAAGTTTGTGTTCTTGATGTAGGTTCACCATTGTGAATTCCAGTTTCTAATGCAATGACATGTATAGCTTTGTTAGTAATGTGATGAGAAAAAAAACGTATGTAATTGTCAACTATGTCAAAATGAATGAATCAACAGCTTCTTTAAAAATATTAGATTATAGGGATCAACCAATAGGGTTTATTCAGGCTCAATACGATACCGATAATTGATAGGTCAAAGGGGCCCATAGCCAATATTTCGAACTGATGTTCAGTTATGGTAAAATTTCTGTGGCAAAATTTGCAGCATTGCAAACCCCAACACAAGGCTGTCGATAAATTAACATATGTTTCTAGAATATTTTGTTAAAACATAAAATATAAAATATTTGAAGTTTTTTTTCATGAAGTTCTAAGTAGGCATTCGATAAAAAAAAAATCAGAACTTTTCAATATGAACTTTCAAAACATGAAAAAATAGAAAGACCGCATAGACGGCAGGTAGTAAACTTTGAACAAATGAAGTACCTAGCCACCTCACCATGGCTATCTTAAATATGTTTTGTTGACATTTTCTTGCCATGTGTTGCAAACCGCCTTCCCTGGTGACGGTTTATGTGAAATATTCCCACACTGCTCTTTTAGGTCTTTCTACATCTATTTAGTATGAAAAAAAACTACTACTACCTATTATTTAATTCAAAATTATGGCAGTTTCAATAGTTTAGTTTTAGTAGTTTCAGTTTCTGTGTGTTGCTGTATGTGCTGTATATACTATTAATTATCAACTTGATGCGCTGTAAGAGTAAGTAAAATACTACATTAAGAATAATCTGTTATTATAATATCAAAATATGCTATTTAAATTGTTACATAATATGACTACTAATAGCACTAAACACAGGTAGCTGTACTCGCTGTTAAAATTAAATTAAAATTGGCATCAAAGAACAACCGCAGTAGCACAGGTAGCTGTGGTGTGTGTGTCTGTGTGAGAGACCCATTTTATAGGTTTAATTCTTACTGTGCATTTATTCTGCTGTTTGTTCTAACCAACATTTCATCGCATCTGTACAATTACAGTAAAAATATCTTCTCTCATCTTAAGCGGAGGGGACCACAGTCGGTGCTGAGTTCATGTCAGACTCACATTAATGTCAACGAGTTACTGTGCGACTCACGTTCATTCAGCTCTGTACTCCGTCTATATTTTGTGAATATATGCGTAGGAGGATTAGAATATTGCTAGACAATGTTTACTGGAATAAAATCTGCCGATAGTGGCTGTGTGTTAGGGGGGGGAGGGGGGTAGATGAGACAAGGAGAGAGTAAAGTGAAAGTAAAGTTACAGTGTAAGGTATTTTACCAACTACTCGGGGAGTATTATGTTGTGTTAGCGTAGCACATACGTCACAAAAGGAGACAGAAAGGTGTGGATTAGAACCCACGACCTTCTTGCTGTGAGGCAATGGTGCTGGCCAACATGCTGCCCATGGTTTGCCTGACTGTCTGTCAGTGTCATTGTCAGTCAGACTTGACTGGTCTTTACGTTTTGCTGAAAAAGTGAGTGTGACGTAAAAGATAATGTCTTGGACACATGAAGCACCCCTGACCCAGAAGAGAGAAAACGCTGTTGAAGACACTGTCACAGAGCGACAGGGAAATGTGCTCGACTACACAGGACTACGCTCTCCTCTTTCTCTCTGGCTCGCCGTCTGTCTGTCTCTCTCGCTCTCTCGCTCACCCTCAGCTGCCACTGCTTGGTGTAAAATACTAATTTCTGGATAGCTGACTTGCATTTTAGGGTGCAGCCCTGACTGTATCGTGGTCAAATCACTGAAGTGTGTGTTAGTACTGCTCTCAGTGTTACTTGTGATTAAACCCACCACATATTCTTGTAAATGTAAGAGTAGTTCCATCTGAGTTGCTGGCATATAGAGCATTACATTAATATCCACCCACCAGACTCCCCAGAGATCGCTCATTGTGCCACTTGTGACCTCTGAAAAGCAGTAATTGAATAAAAGTGAACCGGAGCCCACTGTCTTGCTCTCCTGATCAAGTCATTGTTCCCAGTGAATAAACAATATGACACCTTAGCTGTGCTAATGATTTGGAAAACAGCCTTTGATGATACAAGTTAGTTTCAGTTCCTTATTCCAGCCGCCCACTCATGTTTTCTTATCCCTGATTGCCAGTTTCTTTTTACTCCCCAAGTATTTGGCTGTGCTACTGTTAAGTTTCCCGTGCATATTGGAAGCGCTGGGTTATTTTGCCCCCAGAACGCTGCTGAAATCTGCTCCAGCTCAAACCAGATGGCTGCATTCACAGTGCAGTCCGTCACTCCTGTTCCCCACCATATGACGTTCGCAAGTCTGAGAGCCATCTCCAAGATGGGCCCCCGTTCGTGCCAAAGACTGGGGCTCTGCTTCTGGGTGGCTACTCCTATGGCAAGCCATGTCCCTAAGCAAACAGATTTATATTTAGGCAGTAAAAATTCATGTCAGGGTTTTTTGTAAATCCGTAAGAGAACATAGTCTGTTATACATATGGGAAGAGCCAAAAAAAAAAAAAAAAAAATAGCCGAATACTGAGTGGAGCCTTGTTCCTGGTGCAAATTTATTCACTGTGAAATTCAACAGGACTCACTGCACGTGGAAGTGTGACTGGCCAGAGGCCGACATCCACACAAATGGCCGGAGAGCCTGTAGACAAGGCTGTCCAGACTCAAAGACTTCTTACAGAATCCTCACATAAAGCAACACACCGACCCCACTGCTCCGTTCGTATAGACAAATACAACATTCACACCCCTCATTTTCCCAGTTGGAATATAAGATACACAAAGTGACCACTAAAACAAGGAGAGATTAAACTCTGAGGGATGCTGCGCCTGTGCACTGCTTCGATAGTATAATGGGTTTAAGAAAGTTTGATTCACACCCCCCACGTGTCCTGTAGACTGTGTGATTATAGTCACAGAGTAAATGTTATAATCGTGAGAGAATCACAGTGGAATGTTTGGTCCTCAAACCAATATGGCGCTCCTAGATCGCAGTATGAGACACGTCCACCGACGGCCAATTTTGTGTTCTTGCAATCAAAGACGGCCTGCAACAGAAATGTGACTGTCAGAGATTCAAGCCTGAAAGCTCACAGTTTGACTGCTGCTACATCCCACATCCATTAATTCCAAGTTAGAGCCAGGCACACTGACAAGAATCGGACATCACTGGACAGTCTGACACAGATATGATTTTATTATACCTATCTCACACTGCGTGACAAGGCAGGAAATGCTAAGATGGCTCTGATTGCTCATTTTGCAGGAGGTAGCCATTCCTGTCAGTCAGGCCTTCTGGGTAGAGATACTAGAACGAAACTCCACTCCAGTAAAAGGCACGACTAAAACACATGAGGTCACTCACTCAATATACTCTCATTATTTATCCATACTGTGATGCAGAAATCTAGGCGGTATACATGGATGGAATAACATATTGACATCAGACAAACGTAGTCTGATTAATGCAGATTAATTACCTCTGTGCTGGGCCACTGCCATTGTATTTTTTATTTTCTTTGTAAGTGTTCATATAAGAGGTCTGTGGGTTTTTGAATGAACCCTGATGGAAACCTGTGCTAAAAATGTTGAAAAGACATTACTCTAGATGAGGCTATAATAGAAAAAAAAAAACAATGTCAGTGTCATAGTTTGAATGTGAGAAACTTAAAAACTGTATTATTTTGTCTCATCATTGAAGCACCATTGAACTCAGAGTCTAATTTAATTTTGAACACCCATCTAAGTGTAGCGGCTGTTCGTGCGGACCATCGTTTGTGGTGCAGCATGGATAGTATTAGATCACTGTACATTTGATCTATATAATAAATTTGATGTATCGATCTCACTGGTATACTTTATGTTATTTCCTGCTCGTTTTCCTAGTTCTGTCAGTCAGTTTTAAATGTTTCTGTTTGTCTCCATGTTAAAACTGGTTCACCTCACAGCAGGAAAAGGCCACAGACACGTCCTGAGTGGAGTAGAACCCTTCCTGTACAGTCAATATGAGAGGAGAGTCTGAGTGAGAAGTCTGTCTGTGGTGTGTTTGTATGTAGTTTTGATTCAGTGGTGTTTTTCTGTCTTTTCCCCTCATAGTACTGGCGTCAGGTGTATCTGGTGACGGTCTTGGCCATGATCCTGGCGGTGTTCTTCTTCCAGATACACCCGCATTACCTCAGCAAGCAGTGGACGCAGCTGCGCTCGCTCATATTCTGCTTGGTGGCCGGATACGGCCTCATACCCACAATCCACTGGATCTGCCTCACCGGGGGCTTCTCCTCCGAGCTCGTTCAGGTCAGCACCGTCCACGGCGATCTTCAAACATGCTGACTGTTTGTCGATGTTTCTGAAAGTGGCGACGAGTGCGCCCGGAGAGCTGCGAGCAGTAAACACGTAGAGTGAACAGAGAGAGCTTTCGCAGTGACCACATTTGGGTCTGTTCAGTCCAAACCGATAGTGTTTATGGTAGTGTTTATACTGTATGTGCATATTGAGCGTTGCTTTGTTACAACGACGTAAAATTCCATAAACAACGCTTTAAAACAATGAACCATTTGACACAATGTGATTTAGCAAATCCAATATTAAATTTTTTTAAAATATTTTCAAAACGCTTTCTTCAAAATATCACTCGTTATTTTAAAACATTGCCCACAATAGCAGCTCCTCACTCTAATATATGCAAACTGTGAAACGGAAGGTACCACAGCTAAAAATGTTATAAATAATAAAAACAGCTGTAGTATGAAGTGAAACAGCTGTAAATATTGGATGAGTGTGAAAAAGTAGTGATTGGTGCCCCACTGTGCTCTGACGAACATTCATTCATATGGAAAAAGCGCTGAATGTCGGTATGTTGGTTGTGCTGCATGTGTGCTGACGCGTTACGGCTCCTCCCGTTGTATTTTGTAGCATCGCGTGGTTTAAACTCAGCAGCTCCTCTGTCCCTCAGTCGTGTCTATTTTTAAATTGAAAAAAACTCGAAATACATCAAACGTACACGATTTCTATGAACTGACGCAGTCCAACAGTGGAATCGTTTTGCTAGCAGCTCAGACATCAGCACTGATGAGCGTAATTATTAGAATTAGAGAGGCAACAATGAAGAGCAAACGCCCGGCTCCTTAAAGTCGTCCCACCTCCTCCGGTCTCTCTCTGTTGATTTGATGAATCCTCTCTTCCCTCCAGGCTTTTATTCCTCGAGTCCTGGGGATGTACTTCATCGCCGCAGTAGCTTTTCTTTTCTACGTTTCAAAGGTTCCTGAACGTTACTTCCCAGGTGAGCTCTTGTTTTCCTCCGTCCTCTCTTCACTCATCACACTGGCCGCTATTCGCTCCAAAGTTTTACATTTGATGACACCGTAATTAAGTGTCTCATAATGTGAAAATGGCCAAGAATTCCAAAGATGACAACACGTTTCCCTTCAATCCGATTCCACACTAGTAGAAAAACATTTCATTGTGCTGTTCGCCCTCATTTGAAGGCAAAATCAACTGTGGACTGAATTGTGGAATTAGTGGCCTTGAGCAGGATTCATATCATAACATTAAGATGTTTAAAAGTTTAGACAAGGAAAACTGCTCCTTTTACACGGCTCCTGTCCTACTGAGCCTTCAGTGTTTCTGAAGGACAGCTGTGAAAAAGTCGGTGTTATTCAGTACGTCTGAGGACCAATAACTTTAAAGTTTGATAATCTCTGTTCTGTTCTCTCATTTGTTCTAATTGGTTTATTGGACCAAATGTTTCACCTTAATCCACTAACTGTTGATTTGATCATTCTTAAGTTATTTCCATTTTGTTCCCATCTGTGACTCCATTCCGTTATTTACGTTAATTCTTCCTCACGATCCCATTTCTGCTCCAGTAAATAAGAATAATAAATCATTAAAATGATAAATAAGATGAATCATCTTTGTCCACCCAACAAAGCGTTTTTCCGTGGGTCACCTTTTGATCCTCTCCTTTTCCTGCTCTCTGCAGGTCAGCTGAACTACCTGGGCTCCAGTCACCAGGTGTGGCACGTGCTGCTGGTGCTGATGTTCTACTGGTGGCACCAGACCTCCGAGTTCATCATGGCCTACAGACACAGCCAGCCCTGCCCCGACTCCACCCAGCATGCATAGCACCGCGCCGCACTCACACCTCTGTAAGCAGCTCGGCTCCCAACGACTCCTTCTGTTTGCTTATGAACGTCAAGAACCAAACCAGACTCAACTCTGTTCTTCATCACATGGAACAGGAACGTCTCAGCCAGACGCGGGTTTGAGTTAGAGACCTGTAGAGGACATGGACGTGGTCTTTTTGTGGTAAAATGTAATCCTTCCTTCCT
>OMNV01026818.1:32852-44482 GCA_900303265.1 Brotula barbata | reverse complement strand
AAAAGAGCAGGGATACAAACACAGACTCCAGTTCATACCTATGGGCGGCTCCACCTGACCTGGGTAGAAACCAAAACACGGAGAAGTGCGGGGCCCGGGTCAAATCCACAGCGGCCCCATGGATCCACTATCATTTTCAACAATCTAAGTAGAACCTCAGTGTCCTGGGGAAAACACACACACACACACACACATTTGACAGACATGATTGGTGGTCGGGACTAAAAAAACACAGGAACTCAAACCAGGTCCAAGTCTTCTTCCAGGGTGAATGCACTGCTTTTAGAATAATGAATGAACACTTTTACTCATCATTACTGTCTTTTTTGCTGAGATCACACAGAATCCGGTGATCCTATAAATGTCATCTCTCGTAGCTCTCGTTAAGTGATCTTTTATTTATGTGAAATGTTGTATTATAAACCAGTGAACTCCACGGATCCGTACGTGACCGCGGTAGTTCTTCAATGGGGTCGTGGACGAAACCTTCAGGACCGTTTCTGCCGAGAGACCAAAGACGACCCGTCATCAGTTATTCGGTCCTGAAGATGCTGTTGAGTTTACCGGTGATTTTATCGGCCTTCACTGTCACTCGGGTCGTCCAGTATTCACCGATAACGAACGAGCAGGACGCTGAGACGGTGCTGTGCGTCTTTGTGGTCGTCTGCTTTGATCTTTTGCCAGATGCCGATGTGAAAGTTGCATATTTGAACTGAAGAAGACACGTGATATTGTGGCTGCGGCATTCGGGGCGATTTGTTCACCATGCAGACCAACATATCGACGTTCAGCGCTCCTCTGCTTGTTCGTCCACTGGATGAATCCGTTTCTCACTGCTGAGCGACGAACGAGTGATTTTGTAGATGGTTTGAGGGGGGAGGTGAACTTGCGTCGATTCATACATACGATCTGTTACCAGAGTCCTGTGAAGCTCTCACTGGGTGGTCCTGTAGCTACATCAACCAATCAGACGGCAGCGTTCAGGGCCGTGCTTTGTCTCTCTATAGGCTTCAACACTCAGTCCCCTACTTATTAATGTTGACTATAATATACCATGAAATGTTTTGTATGATAAAATATGAGGGATGCTCTGAATATCAAACTACTGCTGCTCTTAAATGAGGAAACGTCACCACCGTTTCATGAATCCTGTCGTCTTCATAAACTGCATTTTGCAAACTTTCCATTTCAACCTTTTTGTTGTAAATTGAAGCTGCAGTAAATGCAGCTGGATGATTTCCTGCTGATTGTGATGAATGCAGTTCAGGTTCTAATACGTTTCATTTAAAAGGAGGGTGTAAGGGGGGTGGGGGTCTCTTCACTAGGATGATGTGCAATTCTATAACACTTTTGTGTTTTTAACTTGTTTTAAGTGCTCTGATTTATTGCTTCACTATCAAAAATAGAAACGTCTCGTTTCTCAGTGTTACTGTTTTGTATTTTTAAGACTAAGCTCCTAGCGAGTCTCTCGTCTGTCTGTCGTCTGTCTGTCGTAAAGTTCAGACTCGACCAACACATAACAAACTTTTGTAAAGTTCTCAAAACGACTTTGTAGCAGCAGGAAGTTTGTATGGCTTTTCTTACATGAACGCCTGCTCCATTTCACAAAAAAAATAAAGTCAACTGTGTATTGTGTTTAAGTAGTTTTCATTTGACTGCCAGGAATTGTTTTGATTGTATTCATCAGCTGATCAGAACGATGGAAGAAGAATGGAAATGAGTTGAATAAATAACCTGCAGTTTATTTGGAATTGATGTGCTGATGTTAACGCTGCGTTTAAATACATATGTAGCATCTCAAACGCCATGAAGAAGGCATCGGTTTGGAAAATGGACTCCACTTTACAATGTTTGCCTCCCATTCACCCATTCACACACACATTCACACACCGACTGCCCAGGTTATCGGGAGCGTTTGGGTCAGGGTCTTGATCACGGACCTTCAACGTGGAGGAGCAGGAGATCGAACGAACCCTTCGATCACTAGGTGGCCCCTAAGCCGCGCCACCGCTTTTGGCTTGATAAACCTGAAATCTATTGACAAAACCTTCACTTTATTGAAAGCAACAGAGCTAAAAAAAATCAAACATTGAGAAAATAGCACAGCGTTTGATTTTATTATTGCCTGCTGACAAAAGATTGAATTGCGGCATTTCCTGTTCCAGAGCTTTAGTCAAAATGTGACAGCTGTTATCAGGCCTCTCTTGGGTCGAAGTTCAAGTTTTTGCAGAGATAGGGAGCACATTTCCACCCAGTTTTGTTACAAAACACTTAGTGAGATAGAGCACGTTTAAAGTTAAAATGATGGACAGTGAAATTTTAGAGGTTTACTTTTCAAAATAACTTTTGACATACTAGTAAATTTTTCAGATCATAAAACCAAAATAGGTAAAGGAAAACTTTAAAATGGCAAACAATCATTTATAGTCGTGATGGATGCAGAAAGACCCAAGGAATCCAGGAAAAAACTGGATTTGGATTCTTTTAACAGTTTAACAATTAGAGGCCAAACCGTGGTTTGTGGTCCTTTCAGTGCCACAATCAGGCCAACTGGGATCGAACTATCGACCTTTAATAGGTTCTTGTTCGTATCGAGTCTAACTGGCAAATACATGACGGATAAACAGACACATTAAGAGACGAGAGGGACAAAACCAAGACCCCCCCGCGTGTTAAATAAGGGAGCTGGATTCTGTTAAATTAAGAGGGGCTACCATCTGTCCTTCACCTGTGAGGTGACTTCCTTTTCACAGAACCTCCTCTGTATGGTCCTTCTGGCTCCTTTGTCCAAATTGAAATATTGTTTCCATTCACTCCAGGTCCTGATCAGATTAAAAAACAAATAATGGGTCCAGGTACCGCTCCAGTTTTACAGACCAGTAAACATTATTAGCGCCAAATCTACACGAGCGGCTTCTCTAGATGAAGGATGAAGGAAATTTATGACATCATTGGAATGATTTTGAGGGGCCACTGGTCTCCCTTAGTGTCAAAGCTCCATCGCTCATCAGTGTTCTGTGACGTCACAGCAGGGGGCCCGCCTCTTTAAACGACGTCATGTACTTCAGGAGGAGCCTTACCTGTCCGTCTGTACATCAGCACTTTGTCATCTCTGTGCAGCCTGTAGCAGCTCATTCCCCGTTTCACTTTCAGAGATCGGTTTCAGTCCTTCTATTTCACTTGGAGTTCACTGTTTGTGCTTTTAGTGGCATAAATAACATAAACACGCACGGGTGGAGTCTCAATGTGATGAGTTCTTTTTTTATTTAGTTTAATGTCTTAATGTCTATGCTGGTATCTTATTCTCTCCTGAAAAGAAATATTCAAATTCTTTGGCGGGGGGTTGTTTAAATGTTGTTGTGGTTTTCATGGGGACTGCACCCCAGTGTCCTGACCAAGTCTAGACGACTGTCCAGACTTGGTCAGCACACTGGAAGTTCCGGGTCTGAAACATGGCTGCTGTCGCTCCTCTGCAGTCTTAACGTGGAAGAGTCACGTTTGGACCTTAAACTCCGTCCTGGGACCTGTCGGGGGTGTTGGGACGTCTCCAGGCCTCAGTTTGTCTGGCACACAAACACAACGACCATAAACCTCCCACTGACAGCTCCACCTTTAATTAAGGAAGTACAACAAAAATCAATCCTCATCATATTCCAAGTGTAATGCAAAACAAATCGGTCACATTTGCTGTGTCAGCTACTGTGAGATAATGCATAGAGAGTGAAAGTTTACAATGAAGTGGTTAAGGACTACTCCTAAAAACAAGTCCACGGAGCGGCTGGCTGCTTGCGTCGTGGTCTCCGAGGTACTGTGCGGCAAGGCAGAGCCGTGGTCAGGTAAGGCTTCGTGGTGCTAAAAAACTCAGAAGGCAGGCCGTTAAAGAACGTTTTGGAAGGGGCGGAACACCGAGCGAGCGCAGGGTCACGGTACGGGCGCGCGGGGGGGCGGGGGCGGGGAGTCCCGTTTCCCTTTCTGCTTGTTCGGACACCTTTACAAGCGTTGTGCAGCATAAGAGGCTTCTTGGCAAACAACTACAGGCTAAACAGATCCATACGAAGTCTGGAACAAAGACGACTCTCCACAGGATGTAGGATTTGTTATTCAAACTGAGAGGTGCGCTCCCTCACGGCTGGCTGAGAATAATCCCTGACCCGAAGTCCAACAGTGACCATTTGACTGCAGCTGTCAGAGTGAGTGAGTGTGTGTGTGTGGGGGGGAGACGATGAAGTCACTGCTTCGAGGGGAAGGGCGCGGCTCCGAACGGGTCGGGCTCCAGGGGCTGCGAGGACGCCTGCTGCTGCTGCGGCTGCTGCTGCTGCTGCTGCTGCTGGGGTCCCCCGTGGACCACCAGTTCCGTGAAGGGCACGGCTCCAAAATCGTCCATGGGTTTGCTATCTCCGATCACGCCGTGAAGGGAGCCGGTCCAGGACTTGACGTTGGCCGAGCCCAGGTCACTCCGGCTCTCGCCGAGGCCTTGGTACTGGCCGTGCCTGCTCCCGTCCGGAGGGTGGAAGGGTTTGGCTCCGAACGGGTCTAGGAGGGCGTCGTCCCCCGGCAGCGAGGCTCCTTTGTCTTTCCCTTCGCTCATCGTTATCTCCACGCTGATGTTCTCCTTGGAGTCCGACGCGCAGTGGAACTCGTTGCTGCTCTGCGAGTCTCTGCGGCCGACCTTCTTGTGCCTGCGGACCTTTTCGGGCGTACAGAAAGTGGGCTTGTTGGTCTTGCGGCCTCCGGTGGGCGTGCCGTGGTGGCGTTTGCCGTTGCTGCTCCCGGCGCTGACGTCCTGCTTGCTTTTTCTCTGGCGTGACGAGAGCTTCTGGAGGCTGCGCTGCCTCAGCCGCTGCTGCTGCGGGCTGGCCGCTTCGTCAAACGACGGCCGGAAGATGTCCTCCGCGCTCCTGGACGTGGCTGGCGGCGGCATGGCCGGGTCGGGCTGGAAGGGCGAAAAACCGAACACGTCGATGGCCTCCGGGGAGACGGGCGGAGTTTGGCCCATGGGAACATCGCTGCCGCTCCTGCTGGACTTGGAGAGGTTCCTGTTGAACGGCGCTTTGGTAAAAACATCGAACTCCTCCAGGACTTGCTGCTCGTGGCCCACTTGTCTGAAAGGCGCTTTGGCAAAGATGTCCGTGCTCTCTGAAGGCCCCACGGGCGAGGCACCTCCGAAGAAGGGAACGGCTCCGAAAACATCAACGGATTTGGCAGCCGGGGCGGCTCGGGCACCTCCCCGGGGAGAATCGGGAGGGCCCCCCAGAGTCATGGCCGAGTCGCCCGGAGGACTTTCCCCGGCGGCCGCGGGATCTCCTTTTCTGGCCGCCGGTTTCTTCGAGCGTCCCCTGACTTTGCCGGGGTTGTAGTCCGAGTCCGAGCTGTGTTTGTCGTCCTCCTCCTCGCCCTCTTCCTCCGAGTCCATCAGCAGAGGCTTCTGTCCCAGATTCTCTGGCTCGGTGTCGTCATTGAACTCTCCGTGTTCGCTGTTCAGGCCCTCGTCTTCCTCGGGCTCTTCCTCCTCGCTGCTTTTTGGAGACGGGGGGTCGGACTCAAAGTCACTGTCGGACTCTGCCCCCGGTCTGCGGCCCTGTAGACCTGCAGGGTTACTCTTCCTGCCTGCTCTGTGCTCCTTGTCTGCCGGAGGTTCCAAATCCTCCGGGGTCCCTGAGGTGGAAACGTCCTCGTGGATCTGCTCCGTCCTGACCGGATCGGTATCTGCAAGGACAAAACCCTGATGTTAATGGTTGTAATCTGACACCTGGTACCCCAAACACTCGACAGACTTTCAAACAGTGTCAGTACAGGTCTCTAACGTTCAGGTCCTGGTTATCCAAGAGGGGTTGGATCGAGGGTAACTGGACTTGGTGGAAGATACTTGAAGACTTTTCCCGTTTCATCCAAAGGTCTTCTTCGGTCCTGATGGTCTGCGACGCTTCAAGTCTCGTCTATCAAGTCCAGCTGCCCTCGACTGAACCTTTCTTGAGTAAAAAGGTGAGAAAGGAGAATCTTAGGTCGAATTTTATATACTTATTAATCTGCATTCTCATCGTTTGGATGTTACCGGACAACGCTAAAAGCCCCCAGAATGCATTTCAGTCAGAATGCTGACTGATCCCAGGCCTGCATTGTGACTACACTGAAAATTGGAACATATTCGATAAAATCCGCACAATTCCGTCCGTGCTCCTGTGATTTATTTTAAAATTAGGGATGAGATTAAACAGCATAACTTCCTGACAGTCCAGATGCCGAGGAGCGAAAGACATCTTACTCGGTCTGTCCTTTCTAGAAACAGTGCGTCCGGTTTTCATAGATGAAATGACTTTGAATTCACATCGCCCGGTCGATACGATGGAAGATGTTCTCATTGTTCTCCTCACATGTGGAACTCAGACAGTGAAGAAAAAGAAACAGTGACTTTGTTCAATTGTCCAAGAAATCTGTGTGGTGGTGATTTAGAAAATGAGACTAATTAGCGGATTGATAGCATCCAATATTCCTGAGGCTGGATGGTGCCACGAGCCGCCAGCCAATTTATTGTTCCCTATTAGTGGGAGCTCTGCGTTTGAAGGCGAAGCAGAGCCCCATGCTGTGAACGCTGAAATGGAAACCTCTCCGCATGTTCAAGCATCCAAACTGGCAGGCCGCGATGACCGAGATCAGCCAAAGCAAACGAAACATTCAAAGGAAGAGAGGCTCCCTCAGATTCAGGCGGCGTGCGGCGTGCGGCGTCCGTTGGCTCTGCCCAACGCGACGACTCCCAGATTATAACAGGACGAGACCATCTTATCATACATCACAATTATACAAGACGCAAACCAATATTTGCGTACCGGATGAGTTTTTTGCTGATCTGTCCGTCTCTCTGATCTGATGGGAGCAGCAGAGACGAAGTGACAGTTACCATAGAAATGAAAGCTGTTCCAGATCATCCCAGCATATTAGGGACAAATTGCTAGAACGATGCCTCCACCAAGAGTGAAGATGCTGCATTACACGTCTCAGACTGTAAAGTGGTTTTACTGCTCAACGTGCAAAGCTTGTTTGTTTTTTTTTTAACGTGTAAATAAGTTTAAAGCCCACATCATCTAAACGTGATGAAAGGAGTCATTTACTCAAACCGCACAGAACAGCTGGATTTGACCGCTGACGTAGGGAAGAAAAAAAAAGTTGACTCCAAACTAGCTGCACTGAGAAATCGTCCGCACGACATTAAAGTTAGATGCAGAACAAAATAAATAAAAGAAGAAATATATGTCCAAAAAGAAAAATAAACGCTTTCAGTGTTTGTGTAAAGCTCCTTTGGCATCATTTTTAATGTTGATGCTCACAGTGTGGACCTTTGTAAATGTATGTACTAAAAGTATTCAATGTCCTGTTTCTTGGTCACAGATCTACTTTGTTCTCCCACCATAAACTCTGCACCGATCATCCAGCGGACACTAAAGAATGACACACTTTTATCACCCTGATCTACGATAGATTATCTGTTCCGTCTGCCTCCGAGGCTTCTATGTGATCGGCTACAGTCGATTAATGTTCGCTCGGCTACCACGGCTCATCTTTACTGGGATTAATATCCATTACAGTAAACTGCAGGGTGTAATCCAACACCACACAGGAAGAGAGGGTCATAGCGAAGAGCGACCATCCCTCAGTCTAACGGTTTGTAGGCTGTAACGTTTTAATACTACAGGAAAACACCCAAAAATCCTTAACGCAGACGCTGTCAAATCAGCATCGTCTGCTGTAAAGGAACACAAACAAAGACAGCCAAGGTACCAAACAGCAACATCTTGCTCATGTGTTGTGGCAGAGGAGACCCAGCGCTCGGTCCCTGAGCCTAGCTTAGAGCGCTACAAATAAGGAATCAAAGTGTGTACGGGTTTAAATGTTTTTTATTTATCAGTAACATTTCTAGAAAGAAATACATTCACACTCACAGTATGATACAATAGCTGTTACATAGCCCGGAGCAAAAAAAAAAAAAAAAAAAAAGGCGACAACGTATTCATCTCAGCGATGTAGTACCAGGAGAGGAGTACACCTAGAACAAATCAAACCTTAGCTTTATGACCTTTGACATTCTTCAATAGCTCTAATGACCATGAATTCAAAAAAGAAAGGCTCTGAAGGATTTCATGTCGTCTTCTGTGGCTTCTTCTGACTGATGTAAAGCTGATAAAAAGCTTACAAACAGGAAACCACCGCCCAAAACCCAGGAAACAAACAAATGTAAATAACAACAAACTCAGAACCAATGGCACAGTCTTCATTCCAGGAATGTTGGGATGTTTCCTGGTGCTCAGATAAAGTGCAGTCAACAGATCTACTTGCCCCCCGCCCCCTTTTGTTTTGGATAAAAATGGTTTGCTTGTCAAAACTAGATCCATCCACCAATACACATGAACAAGATGTTTCTGAACATGGCCGTCTTACCAAATGAAAATGAAAGTTACAGCAAATCATAGAAGAGCCCAAGCGACATGTAGCTTCTCACCAAGAAAGCCAGGCAGTGAAATGGAGGAGAACATGATGCAGGAGGCAGAACCTGTCCGCGGCAAACTTACCGTACGAGCGCAAGAACGCCGCGTTTGTTTGACTACTTCTGTACAAAAAAAAAAAAATGTGTATGGCTGGCGTGGCTGACATTCTCACGTTCTGTACTAAGGCAGCGTCACAGCGGCACAGTGCAGCTTAGCAAACATACAGCCCTTTAGGATTGTATGGTCCATGGTTGGTGTGTGTGTGTGTGTGTGTGTGTGTGTGTGTGTGTATGTGTGTATGCAACAAACAATCAAATCTTACATGGATCTACTAAATCCACTATTTATAGCTATCAGTACTCATACATTCAAAGGTTGATTATACTGCACTAAGGCCGTTTGTTTTTCAAATATACTGTACATACCTTAACGCGACTCAAACTGATAGAAATCAGAGTAAACAGACCTACGTTATACAACCGAAGATGGATTCATTAAGGAGAAGTGGAAGTCTATTCAATGTGTCCGTGTAAGCCTTAATCAGAGTACAGACTACGCTCTATCAGAGTAATACTCCTAAAACGGGTGGGAGAGTAACTTCAGCCTCCAGTAACCTCCGGTAACCTCTTACTGTCTGGGACCGTTCGCCGGGTGACCGGACGAGTTCCTGCGTCAGGCTGAGTACTAATCCGGCGCTAACTTCACGTCACCGTAACTGCTGCTTCGACGGGAACGTTGGGAGAAAACGAAAATCCGACGGCGGGCTCGGTTCCACTAACTTTTTCAACGGTAGCGGAGCAAAGTACGATGGACGCCTGTGTTGTTGGCGAATAAAATGCCACACGAAGGCACTTCTCGTTATAAACAATTATACGCGGCAGCGAGACGAGGCTCAACACAAAGACTCGGAACACGTTAGAAGGAAATGCATAATAATTAGGATATAAAGTCTTCCATTTCAAAAAAATAAATGCATACAGACCACCAGCGATGCCTGTGGAGGGTTTTTGTCTCTGCGTGTTGAATTAGAGTTGTTTGTTTTTCTTGTCAGAGCTGCAGACTTTGATTGTTTTTAGCTGCGTTAGGAAGCCCGGTGCTTCCGCTAAAACCGGTCCGCCTCTGACAAAGAATGAAATCCGTGTTGACGCTCGTTTGTAGTTGTGCGTTTGTCGTGACCGGTGTCTGATGCTGACGAACGCAGCTCTGTCTCATACAGCTTTACAGCGACGTCATGCTAGTGTTGTTGTTGTTGTTGTTGTTGTTGTTGTGTAAGTGTCAATAATGAGGACCCGGGCATTAGTCTGGTCACGGAGACAGCAGGCTGGCGGTGTGTACGCACAGAGAACCACCGTAGAATCCCCTGAAACTGAAACGACGGCCTAACAGAGAGCAGAAAGCTAATGGGGCCGATCGAAAATTTGTCTCCAATTTTCTCATGCCAGCCGTTTGGAATGACCCCTGAACCCACCGATGAGGGGCTTTCACACGACGGATACTAAATTCGGTACAAAAGTCGGTCGCGTTTGGTTGCTTCGTCTTACGCTTTGATCCGATTCAAACGCCGAGTACCAAGCGGAGACGCCGACGTTTGCGCCTCCGTTCCGAGTGCTTTGAGGGTTGTATTGCATTAAAACCTTGCCGGGACCCGCTGCGGTCTCTCTACTCGCACGAAGCCTTAAGCCTGCGGTGGTTTCATAATAGAAAAAATGTGTTCTCTGCCTCTAAAATATATCTAAGTGTTTTAGCACTGATACCATTTATAATTAAATATATTCTATGTGTTACAAACAGCATATCTAAATTGCCTATCAAAACGGTAACAATTCACATTTAAGGAGCAGGAAGTACATAGGCACGTAAGCTTATTGCTGCCACCAATGCAATATATGTAATTCAGAGAAATACTGTACTCGAATATTCACATCGTTATACCGAGGCTACGGTCGCCGCTGCGTTAATCTGCATGCATTCTCAGTGGTTAGTTAAGTCCTACCAAGCACAAATGATCATGTTCTAATGTAATGGTGGTCAAAATCAGTTTCCAAAGTAAAGTGCTCAGTCCGAGCGAGATTGGAGGCTCCGACTCGACTCAAGGAAAAAAGGTTTTCGCTATTTTTTTTTTTTTGCACTGCAGTTTTCAATCACCGGAAAAAAAGTCTGTGGTGTAAAAATGTAAACAAATGGCAAACATCCAGAACTGGAAGTTTCAAGTGTTTTCTCCCCCAGTTGTAAAGAATTAGTACCATGTAATCTTGTGTGTTTTTTTTTTTTAACTGCGGTCCGTCTCACTAAGTCTGTGTTTTGTTATTAGCAGTTATTCTTTCAGTTAGAAGCTTTGGCTTGTCTAACATCAACAGTATTTATTGTCCCTTATCTGCAAAGTACACGATGATGAGCAACTAAATTTTAGGACATGTGGTCCCACATGTGCCAAGAGCAGGCGTGGAGGTTCTAAGGATGCTGCAGGTTTTCAGTCCCATCAAAAAAGTGCTGCTTTCGCCGTCAGTCAGAGAGAGAAAGATCACTGAACTGAACTGGACTGCTGGGACTGGAAACCTGCAGGTTCTTGGACCCCCCCCATGAAACCGCTTTGACACTCATGCCTCTTGATCTAGTTGACAAAAACAAAATGATATGACTGATGACTTAAATCCTCATTTTGGGGCTCTGTGTGGCATAGAAACTCCTTACAGGAAGTCAGGTTTACGCTGAAGAGCTGGACAGTGGGTTGAAGGTTTGAAGCTGAAAAGGGGAGGGCAGAGGAGGGGAAGGTGGCTCCACAGTGTTGGTTCCTCATGGTTGAGACTCCTCTAAGACTTGCCTGCACTGGCCACAAATGGAACTGAGCCGAACAGATCCTCTGGCGGAAGGGACTGGACCGTGGAACCCGCGGGTGACGGGCGATCCGTTTCGACACTGGACGTTCTCTCCACCGGCTTTTCTGTAAGCAGAGAGCGACAGACAGGTTTACATTTACACCGTTAATAAAGATGGATTCAAACAACGGAACACAGGTTTAGATTCTTTTTGGATTTGGCACGATTGTATGACAAATTTAGGACAGAGTAATACGTCAAAGTATAGTTTGAATGAATAACTTTCATGAGCTGTGGTCATGTCCAGTAGTAAATGAAGCAAAACAAAGGGGGGGGG
>OMNV01026818.1:5832-32811 GCA_900303265.1 Brotula barbata | reverse complement strand
CCTGGTGACACTCAGCAATATCATGTTTGACCTCTACTCGAGTCTGAATGTGAAAGTGCATCGTGTATTAACATGTATTTATGCACAAATGTGGCTTTTACTAAACCAAAGACAACCTTTCTGTTTTACACGCACACACACACACACACTCACTCAACACTAGACTGTGCACCGAGAGCGGTGATCTGCTGACTCCTTTTGAGATTCTCTCTGTATAAATGTAAGAGCAGAAACTCTACGATGGAATAGAAGTTGGAAGAAATGGACACTTGCTTGCTCTGAGCATGTCGAACTCCCGGTCGATGAGCTCGTCCTCTGTCAACTTGGAGAAGTTGTCCTCTCCAAAGGGGTTCCAGCCCGACATGTCCGGAGGGTTGCTGACGGTGTTGTTGCAGCTTTGAGAGGGCGGGGTGATGGCGTCTGTGCCAACCAAAGGGTTTCTGCTGCTGGGGAGGTTGGACAAAGACAGAGAAGAAGACACCCTGTTCTTGTTAAACTTTTGTTAAACTGGTGATAATGGTAAATTACAGGAAACATCTTAATCCGATCAGAGCGCCGTGTTATTGATCTGCCTGACCACGCGTAGCCCTCCGGTTCATTCAGAATAACAGATAACAGATTCTCGCATTTGTGTTGGCTCTTCTTACAATACACACCTTGGGGATGTTACGATGAAACGACTTCATGGTTTTATTCATATTTGAACATGGACAGACTCCCAGAGAATATTTTTGCATAAGCAGTTGAAGTTTTTTTCCTTTGAAATTCACCTGTGCTCTGATACCACACGGATGGAAATCCTCTTTGTTACATGATGATGGCACAGCTGGTGGGGTGAAGGGTTAGGGGACATTACCTCTGGTTAGTGTATGAAGGGTCCACAGGGGAGGGTCCCCCCATTTGGCAAATCCCAGCCCCTGTTCCAGCCCCAGGTGTGGTTGCATTATAAGAACCCAAGGGGATCTGGAACTCAAGAGGGGAGGTGAGATAGGGGAGAGGCTGCTGAGTGAGGTGTTGCTGCTGTGGTTGCTGGACAAAAGCCTGTTGGTACTGGTGCAGCTGTCAGGGAAGGAAGAGAGGGACAAAATGGAATGAGGAGAGGACCACTGATATCACACACAGATGACCACAAGATGATGAAATGGTGTTAGAAACCCATTCTGTTATAAAGCTGAGAGAAGAGTGGAGCGCATGGACACATGCTAACTGTAGCTACAGTCGGAGTGTGAACCACTGAAGACTGTAAGACACCGCCACAGAAGCCAGAACCAGGTACTGGTCCCAAACTCAACACAGGTCAACTGAGATAATGGCTGGTGATTTTGGGAGATGGCCTCATCTTTGATATCGTTTAACTCTCACTGCACCTCTTCATCGGATTTCTAGTAATAACTGAAAACATCTGATTTCTTCCAAGCGGACCTGAGTCTGCTTAAGTTTTCCCTTGAAATATGTCAGACGGTGCTAAGCAGAGATGCACAAAACCATTTTTCACTCCAGATCCGATACAAGTACAAGACTTTGTTGCACTGCACAAACCCTTCTTGTGGAAAAGTAGGGTTTTTTGGGACAAAAAGTAAGTTTGATGCTTTGAGGTTTGATGCTAGTTTTATCCACCCTTTGATATATAACCATACAAATATGCACATACACACTTCAGTAACTGTAGTTTTCCCAGGGGTGCACACTTTGTAGTACTACAAATTGGAACTGACACAAACTCATAGACAATCAATTTATTTAATTTCAGCAGATGACGAGACAGGTGAAAGGTTATACTTTGTATTTGTTTGCCGTCATTGTGCAAAGACGACGATTGAAGTGTGTATTGAGCGTGTAGATAGTTGAGGGTAATGATTCACACCGGTGAGTGTTTGGATGGGTGGGTGAGATTTCCCGTCTTATTTTGGTGTCCCTGCCCCTGGAAATTATTGACGATAGACAGTGTCCGACTTGACAAAGGGGAAGAGTGTGGAAAAATGCTCCAAGCAAGCGGCGCCGTAACTGAGGCAGAGTCCGATATCACAGACCGCAGACAGAGGCTACCAGTAGCTGTACCAGTAGCTGTACCAGTAGCTGTACCAGTAGCTGTACCAGTAGCTGACCGTAGGCAGCAGAAACACATCAAAGAGCAATGAACGTTCACAAGGTGTTTACTTATCTGACAATGCCCCGTTTCCATAGGAGGTTACGACAGAGCGTCAGATGTTTTCTCCTGTACGTTCTACACAACACGGTAGTAACTTCTTTTTACCTTTGTTTGAACTGATAAAGATTGAAAGGGACTCATCGTATGGCGACTTGGACACCACCAGCGCTCTCTGCTCTGCCAGTAAACTGACGATTTTCTTTATTTTCCGGCGAAGCTAGCCGGAGCGTTAGCTTGTAAATACAGACTGAACTGATTTTGGCCCAATCGGTCAGTACCCAACCGGATACTGCTGGACTCTGACACAAGCAAGTGTAATTGTTGGAACTCACTCACCATAGCTGTGTACTGGGCCTGAGCGTGTGCAACCTGCTGCTGGTACATGGGCTGCATCATCATCTGTTGTTGGTGCAGCATGGCCTGCTGCTGTTGCTGCTGAAGCTGGATGGACTGCTGCACTGCCTGTTGATACTGATGAGAAAGAAGAGGAGGATGACATGTCTGGTGGGAAAGGTTTAAGGTGGCTTTATGCTGTTGCATTCACGGACTAAGTGCCATCTCATACTCATTGTCAGACTCGGCGCAACACTGCATAGAGTTGTAAAGAAAAACAAAACAAAAACGATGAACTCAATTTCTGCGATAACAAACTTCCTGCTCATACACATCAGCCATTTTAAATTTTTTCACTTCCAGACTGAAATTTCTTGACTTTTCAGGTTGTGTAATGCAAATAGTTACATGAATGCTAGTAGTAATTACTACTAATTAGTAATTACTACTAATTACTGCTAATTACTACTTATTATAATTAAGTAGTAATTAGTAGTAATTATTAACACGTGTTTTTGTGGGAGGGGGAAACCGAAGCACCCAGAGGAAACTCACACAGACACGGGGAGAACATGGAAACTACACACAGGAAGAGCTGCTGGCTTACAGTTAGACAGAGGATTTTACAAATGCTCCAAAAAACATCAGCAGGAAGATTCAATTTTGTGTTTCACTCAAATTCTTTGCTTTTGCTGAGTATTCATAAACACTGATGACGAAAGTTATCACTGCTGCAGTTCAGTCATCTGAATGAAATGCCATTAATTACGGATGATCAGTCTGGAAGTTTAAAGGTCACCATTAAAGGACGGAGCCTCGTCTGCTGCTGAATGTAGAATGCTAAATGTTGTTTCTGTGGGCTGCTGTGTCTCATAAGAGGTCTTACATCTCAAGTGACTATTATTGTTTACACACATAAAAAGCGGCAGGTCGTCTCTGTACCAGCTGTAGTTTGTTACTGGAAGTCGAAGGCCACTCATTAGGGAGCATACATAATGAAGGACGCTGTAGGATTCTGTCCCTCTCCCAGATATTATTGGAATGTCAGATGGGCATAATTCTTTCAATAAGCTCTCTATCTATAAATAAATAATCCATATCGATAAATCCATATCAAGCACCAAGCACCACCGCTAACATGGTATAATACCCTTCAACCCTAATGAAATGAAACTTTAAACTCTACTGAACCACAGAAATGTGGGGGGAGGGGACTCCAAAACAATAATACAAGCATGATTTCTCACAGATCAACTACAGCTGATTTACATTTGGCTGCAACAACCCAACCCATCAAACCGATGGATTCTCCTTCTCTCAATGAGAAAATCGCATCCATCTTTGACATATCATTAAAAGGTCAAAAAAAGGGAGGAAGAGAAAGGAGAGAAAAGAGGGAAAACGAAGAGATAAGAAAAGGTGAAAAGGGTAAAAAAGGAAACTATTGGTGCATTTGGTACATTTACTGAGTCACTTCTTCATGCTTTGTGATTGATGTCACACTTCCCTTTTTGAATGTAAATGTTTCTCTATCAACTGGTCATGTTTTGTTGTTGGTGGTGGTTGCGTGGTTACACCACACAAAATAACTTAGTTTTAGATTAAATAGATACACATATAGGTAATCCGTCACAGATTATGGTTTGTTTTTTATCACAATGCTTGAGGTATGAAGCTTTAGGTTGTACATGTATGTGAATACCTGGAGGTACTGCATTTGCTGTGCATTTGCGTGTTGTTGTGCCACTGCTTGTTGTTGTTGCTGCTGTTGGTGGTGATGCAGCTGCTGCAGACGCAGGTCACCAGGCTGCAGTTGCTGGAGAACCCGGTGTTGCTGACTGCTGGCCTGAGGTTGCAGGGCCGGCTGTGCAGAGCCAGGTGTAGGAGCTGGACCGATAGGCAAAGCATAAATATCATCCTTTATGGCTGACAGTTCAAGATTTGTTTAGCACAGCAGTGTCAGTAGAAATCAGGGGATATAAACCAAAGTTAACTATAAATTAATGCATTTCTACGAAATCCATTAAAAAGATTCCTCTATCCAAAATAAACTTTTAGCAGTTTATATAGAACGACTATCAACGGTTTTCTTCATGAATGGATTTATTTATTCTTTGCAATTTCTATACAAATTAGACATATCACTATTATTATTCCAGTCAGTACAAAGCAGCTGTGTTGACTCAGGTTTTGGTCTAGATAATGGTGCTGTACTGCACTGAAAAGTAACCTACACCTGAAATCATAACATTGTACAGCAAAGTACATCATAATCATATATGTCTCAAACATTTTACAGTTATTCTTTGGACCTTTCTCAACTTACAAAACATAAAATCATGAACCTGAAATCAGCCACCATGATTTATATCTTTGAATATAAATGAAGTTTAGAACATTTGGCAAGCAACAATAAATCTAGCATTCCACATGAGATTCACAACACCAGACTATATCGCCAATCTAAAAGAGCAGTATTTCACATATATCCCTGGATATATGTTTGCCACCCAAAGTTGACGTGCTGTGGTACGGGAGTCACTCAATTATCTTTTTAGTACTAACTCACTGTGTTGGCATCAAGAAAAGACGTGCCTCGTGATAGTTCTGGTGACTGACACACAGAGGCAAGGGTTCAATAAATGAGACATTTACACGGAGCACTGGGGCTCCCAAAACTTGCAGCGCGGGTCAAATTTTTCACTTTTGAAGGAGGGTGCAAGCTGGAGGTCACATGGGTGCAGCATCAAAGAGACAGTTCTGGGAAACGGCTGAAAAATGTTTTGTTAAACAAAGTTAAACAAACCTTTCTGGCCATTGCTGACGGGTGCTGAGGGCACAGACATCTTCACAGGAGTCACTGTGTTGGCAAGGGGCAAGACATTGCTGTTTGCTGCTTTTGGCCTCTGTCTGGGAGCAATTGATGTTTCCGTTGGGCCAACAGAGTCTGTTATTCTAGAAAGAATCATTCAAAACCTCTTTAATCCCGAATCATGCCATGTTACACGTGATGGGTTAGTGGCATGTGTGTTTGAGTTAGAGCACAGTGCAAACTGGAAGTTTAACTTCAAGATTATGATCAGCTATTATTTATATTTACCATATTTTGTAAGCTAATATTTTGCATTTATATATATATACACACACACATATAAACAGAAATATACACACATGCACACACGCAGACGCACACAATCTTACTGCTGTTTGATCTAAAAGGCAGTTCCTTGTTTGGCTTATTTTATATTTATATGTATTGCAAGATAAGCACAGTTGGTTATGTTTGAGCTATCTTGCACAACGATTTCCTGTGGAATAAATTGAGTTTTATCTTATCTTGACTGCCATGACATCACAACTCGTGTGCTTTGAGTGAGCTGTACCTGGCTTTTGTCATACTTTTCCTAGCAGCAATCTCACTGGCCGTTAGTGGCTCTGGGAGGGACGTGGGTATGGGAGAGTTCTGGAGAGGATGGGAGAAGACAACATCATCTGGAGTTACACGCAAAGAAGTGCTGCAATTTGCAAAAAATACGCTGATTACTTTTTACTGAAAGCACGGACTTACAAAGAGATTTGGCACTGGGCAGTCTTTTCCAGCTAACTTAAAAGCAAAGTAGGACACTTGGTATATGTCCGGTCTCTTCTCCTGGTCTGGTTCAAGCATATATCCTGGAAGAGAAAATGTCATTTGATATGGCAGGATAGCACAGCACACAACTACAGACCAACAGCAGCCGGTCTGCTGGTTTACAGTCTACATGAACATGATTACCAGTAAATTGATTTCATTTTTGCCTGAACGTCCACTTGAAGTCCCCAGTGAAAATCCCTCAAACCTTATTTTGTAGAGTTTCCTAAAAGTTATTGGGGACGTAAAATGTTCTTTGGTCTTCTGTAGGACAGTGTTATGGATGTGCTTTTACGTTTCTACGAATAGCATTAAAAGAACATGGCCAGGCCTACTACTACCACCACTACGCTGGTCTTTGAATGCAGTGGAAATGGAAGCCGGTCGCCATTCAATACAATGCAGACTTAGAGGGAAAGAGCCTTAATAACGATGTACAATATGGAACCATAAAGTATGTTTAGTTTGCCTCTTATTTTCACATTTTGAAGAAAAGGCTTTGAAAAAACCATGCAGAAAACCCAAAAGCAGCAGCAGCAACACCTGTATCACCTCTAAACAGTCATTACAGAGGTTTTGCCAATAAGCTGGTATTTACTGTTGTCATATTTGTAACTATAATCTAAGAAAAAAAAATACAGAGTTTGGGCTCACTCATGCTTGGCTCTGCTTTGAGACTGAGGATCCTTTATTGGTTTGGTATGATGTGTGGCTGCCCAAACAATATTGCAATATGTGAGTTGTGTGTAAATTAGGGTGCAACAAAGGGTTAACAGAAACTTGAGGCCTGAGGTGCATCACAAGCAAGTTTTGACATATTCAGCTGCCATATCTGATAAAGTTCCTTTTACATATTTCAGTCAGTCATTTCAGGCCATTCTTTTTGAATGTGACGTCAGTTACAGATACATAATCTGAATCATGACATCTGTTGATAGGGGTAACAACATGAGATCCTGTTATCGGGATGCTGCCTGCAGTATTTGATCTCAGTAGATGTGTAATTATTATCATTATTATTATTATCATAAAGCCCATCCTAAAGCTAAATCTATTTTTGAAATATCTAATTACTATTTTGCATGGGCTGTCACGCCGTTACAGCAGTTCACACCTCCCATTCACACAACTTTAATGAAGAGAGCAAGCAGAGCCTGGAAGCTGGTATGAAGTAACAGGTTCCGGCTGTGGTTGATTTTTTTTTAGGGGTCAGTCCTAGAACAGACCTATTGTGGTCACTTATAATGTAAAGTCCTCCTGTAACGTACTGCACGTGAAGTTGACAACTTACTGATTAAGCAGTGCAACTTGAAGGAGAATTTGGAGTTATCGGGAACAATAAAAGTTCCATCACATATGGCAACTTGACTCTCCCCAAATGGAAGTGTGAAGAAACACAGCTTGTACAACAAGCATCCAAGTGCCTGTGAGGGGGAAAAAAACAAGAAAATTAAACTAAATTAAATAATAGTCACCACAATGCAATCTAATAAATCAGGTATGATAATAATAAAATCCTATAGTCACAGAAAAATGGCAGTTTTACAAATAAATATTAGCATTGTAAGACTGAACAACTGTATAAAAGAGCGCAGGTTATGAGAATGCAGGGGCAGTCAACAGTAAACTGGTTTGTTAATGCCATGATTACTCCTTCTACAAACACAGGCCTTTCGATGTTTGTTTTACTGCAAATGACAAATGAAATTGCAAAAAATTGTTTGTGAGCTATAAGGAACCGCTTGGATTTCAATATTCATCACTAATCCTGAGGTTTCTATCACTATAGCAGGATGAATTGAAAGTGATCAACAAGGTTTCACTCATCAATTCAAATTATTCAATTTAAAAAAAAAAATAATTATGGTCTAGAACTGTTAAAGCATGAATATTAGTGAATAACGTTCAAATCAAAAATGAAACGAACACTACACGAATGACTGGAAATCAATTATATTAATTTTATAAGATATTCCTTGTACACAGAACGTAAAATTTTTCTTTCAATGACATTTAAATGTCATCTTTGAATTCATTTCATTATGGGCACATTTTCGTGACAAACATGGATTAAAGGTAAAATAACAACACGAAAATTTATTTGATAGAGCAACAGAAATGGAGTAAAAATAGAAGAGGACGTGCAGGAGGGACAGCAATGTGGTGCGACTGGTTTCCAGTCAGAGTGTGAATGATGTCACTCGGGGTTTTACTGGTAAAAAGACAGTTGGAGCTCGAGAGAAAGCAAACAGCCTAGGGCAAGTGAGAATACTGTCCAGATCAATGCCAGACCAACCAGCTATGCAAGCTGCATAACAAACAAACACACACACAAATACACACAGACAGAGGGTCTTACCCATATATCAGCCTTAGTGGTAATGGCTTTGCCTGCATACAGGTTAATCATCTCTGGTGCACGGTACGACAGGGTTGTGTACCTGTGAGTTACAACAACAGGAAGTGGTCAATGGTCAAATGACTAAGCACTGTTTTTGTGGACGATCCAGCCATCCACAGCCGCCACCGTTGCCTGAAGAAGAACAACACATACTACATATGCAACTTGTAATGAATTTCCTGAAACAACTGTCATCACAATTTTAATTAATAATTGGTTCACAACAACAACAACTGGACGTGGCTGGTGACTCTAAATCTTAAAATGTACTGTACATGCAGTACATTTCATTGTGTTCATTTCATACAGTTCATCCATTATCTGTACGGTACAGATAATGGATGAACGTGAGCAGAAAGAGGAACAAAAGAAGTTTCAGGTTTCAGAAACTTCACGGAATTTCCACAAACCATCGCTTGTTGTTCCGGCTAACATTTGCATTTCTCAAGCACAATATGGTGATAACAGTTTGCTCATACAAGCGCAAGAAGAATCACAATATAGACATGTCACTGACAACTAAATATTATAGTGTCTTATGAATCTCTTCGCATTGTCATATTTTGCAAACTTTTTTTTTTCTTTCTTCCTTACAAAAATAACGATTTTCGGGTGAGGATTTAAAGTCCATCTTAAAGTATTTGCGATCCACTCACCTTTACACTTTACTGCAAATAGTGCTGGAACAATAAGTAAATCCTGTGCAAAATACACTAAATAAACTGAAACAAACCGAGTAAAGATTGAGAAGTTAAGCATTAATTAAATGTACGTTTAACTCAATCTTACAAATAAGTCCCAAACCAAGGTATCCAACAAGTGCGCTTTAGGGAAACTTTGGCACTTTGACAACACTATATGGGTGAAGTCCTTCACGTAGAGCAAGGAGATGTACATTATAGGAGAATTTTATTTTGCCAGGTCACTCATTTTGTTTCAATGATGTCCAGTGTCACTGTGAAAAGGAACTGGGTGATAAATGACGACAAAAAAATGTTTTCTAAAGACATAAAGCTGAGCTGCCTTCTTCATACAGTTTGTGTAGTCAGGTGTCAAAAGAGGCTATGATTAAAAGAAAGTCAGCAATGTTTGATGTACCAAAAAATGGCAAGATGACCATTGATACACCCACAACCAAACAATTGATATTTGATTAGTAAAACTGATCACGGATATTGCTCAAAGGTGTTGGAAAAAGTAATGACTTAAAAGATGACTAATTAACTTACTTCTTGATCTCATCTTCTATGGCAGTCACGCCATCTTTATGTGGCTGTAACACTTTGTGAGTGGCACTGCCAAAATCGCACAGTACATAATTTCCTTGGTCATTCAGCAGGATGTTTTCAACCTGGTAGAGAAGGAGGAAGAAGACGGTCCGTTTACATAATTTGTTACCACACATCTCACACAAAAAGAAAAGACACTGCAAAACAAAAAGCAATAAAAAAACTACGAAGTCACAAATTTGTAAAGTTATTAAGACATAAAACATAGAACAAAGATGACCTCGTTTTAGTGGTTGAATCGTAGCCCATAGACAAATGAAAACAAAAACAATGCCAAAGGGGCACTTAAACATATACAAGTGCACATTTAAAACATTGAAGAAATGTTTGTGGTTTCACTGCTTCCCCTCACTGCGTCCAACCTGATTTGTGAATACTGTTTGTGTCCTGAAATGTTCCAAAAATGAGGGAGGGAGGGTGGCAGGTTCAAACCAACTGCTTTACAAAGATTCTCCTCTACATCCTGAAGTCTTATTCATCAGTATTTGTGAAACGTTAACAAAGACGGCAATAAACAAACCATGGGTACACTATACAAATTTGGATAGAAATTAAGGGGGGAAAGTCACGAGCCACACACCTCTACTTAAAAAAAAAAAAAATTAGTGAGGAAGGCATAGCCACAATTCTTCCCAGGAAGAACTACATAGCATGCGCATTTCATGTCATCGGTTTGTTTCTTGTCAAAATGTGTTTCATATTAGAATAGAACAGATTTAGGGGAGGAAGATGGGAGTGGGCAGCAAGAGAGGGGTGACAGTACAATAAGGAAAAAGATGAGAGACTGATAGTACGGTAGAAGTAGAAGATAATATGTCTGATAAAGACAGCAGGACAGATTAAAGATGAACAATTAAAACAGAATGTCCGATCTGCAACAGTGTGTAATTCCTGTTGACAGCTCAGGGTTAAGGGACTTTTTTGCATTCTCACTTCTGCTGGCAATGTGTGACTAGGCCTCTATGGTCTTTTGTGTCCCTGTGATGTTACGTAAGCAATGTGGGCTGTACACACAGAGCGCGAACAGAGCAGAGGTCTGTAGAGGGACCACACTATTTAGAGGCTTGTCCAAACGGACAGAGTACAGCAGTCCACTGATGCCCTGAGAGGAGAAAAAAAACAAGGATGTGGATGAGCAAAAAAAAAACAAACAAAGGGGGCGGGGCGCTGGATGAAAGTAAGGGAAATAAGAAAACTGTCTCTCAAAGGAAGAAGAGGTGCTGGAAAGAGGAAACGCAAGAGTCAGAACTAGCAGCAAAGAAGAACTGAATGTAGTCACATTGTTTTCTTCTGCTGACGGGAGCACAAAGATGTCACGCACATTTTTGGGACACTCACAATACATTAAATAAAAATCTCACTGGCAATCAGCATCTTTTTCCTTGTGCTGTATCATATGTGTATCAAATCTCCCACTGGGCAAACTGCTTGGGGTTTTGTCTTTGTTACTGCTCATGCAACAAGATCTTAATCAGAGATTTCAAAATGAGCTGTTGCTGCTTCCGAGAATGCACATTTTCTATGTATCGTTTTTCTTACGCGATCAAAACTCCTGATGTGGGGAAAAGTAATGGCATGCTTTGAATATTACTGTGATGCACCATTCACCTTGGAATGAACACCACCACTAAGAAACGTGCAGGAGCTCAGCCACGATAAGGAGCTGATTTGCTGTTTTTAACCCTGGCACCAGGTGCATTTCATCTCCCAGGCTATGATAAAATCAGATTGGATGACCTCAAATGGAAAACAGCCTGTCTCACCTTTAGATCCCGATGAATGACGGGGGTCTTACATTGGTGCAGTCGGGCTACGGCCTCACAGGTGTCACAGAACATGTGGAGGACCTCTGCCTCACTAAAGCCCACATTCAGCCGCTGGTTCATCTGCTTAACCACCTGACCCGCTGGGAAAAAAAGAGGGGGTGTCAGCCAAAAAAGAACCTACAAAAGTCACTGTCATTTTCAGTTCAGGTTTGCCAGTTGGCATGTTCAGTAATTTGACGATTGCAAACTAAACCTGGACAACATCCAACTGTCCCTTATCATGATGAAGAGCTATTTAGATATAAAAGTTTATTTATATTCAATGTAAACGAGTAAATACAGAAAATTACACGAGGCCCAGTGTTGAGGCTTTGAATAAAGAACGAGGACACACAGGGTCCTATTCATAGATGGTACAGTCAGCTTTAGTGTCACTTTACGGGCCAATACAGCCACACTAATGCTTTCTCTCATTCATAACCAAACTAGCGTTTTACTAGTTTCAGCAAAATGTGGCTCAATCACTATCTGCTGTGTATTTCCCTCATCTACATGTCCCATGAATGACGCATAAAAACATATCATCATATTAAAAATAAGACTTAAATTGGAGACTTAGGTTGGCGGTATATTATAAGGGCGTTCTTTATTGAGATGATTAAATACATGTATAATTGTTTAAGAGACATATCTCCATCACTAATTCTCTTTCTGCTGGTATTGCCTTTTCCTTCTGAGTAAGTTTTGGTGTTCCAAATAAGCCACCTCCAAAGTGCTCTGGCTGATTTCTCAATATTTTTTCTTTACAGTTCTTCTCTGGTCTTGCCACCACTGACCACATTCTGAAATTATTCCCCCAAACCATTTTTCTTTTTGTTTCACTGTTGCAACATTTCTGCTAAACACTGCATTATTATTCTGTGCCACCTCCTCTCTTAAAACTACAAGCTTTTTAGCAGCTTCCATAGGCAGGTGGTCATTTCACCATCCACACAGGGCCTTAAATATGCTCGACACAAAAGGGGGAATAAATAACGATAAAAAAACAAATTTTAAAAATGTCGATATCAGTAATCGTCCAAATTGTTATTTTAAATATCAGCATTGGCGGAGAATTTCCATATCAGTGCTTCCCTCGTATATTACATATTATATTAAACTGAATCAAACTGAACAAATATTGAATAGTTTGGGACAGTTAAGCAAAGATCAAACTAACAAATAATTCAAGGTTACAACTGAATTGAGTCCCACACCACTCGACAATAATACAAAACTTAAAACTGGATCTAAAACCAGTTCAAACTTAGATCAAAGCCACTGATTTTATGTAATAAATCACAGTGATGGGATTACATACTGGGTGAGGCATGTTAGGAAGTATTAATTCTTGATCTTTGTCTTAAGACACACACACACACACACACACACACACACACACACAGACCTGGTCTATTAAAGTGCTGATGTGTACATTTTGCTTTTAAATCAGAGGAAGCAGTATAATGTGTTAAATTAGCAGGATCTTATTTAAAGTGGTGCTCTAGTTACTGAGATTTTATTTTTATGAATTACCTCAGGGTGTTAACATATCCTTTGAAAATGTTAACAAGGCAAAGATATGCAAAAAGGGAGGCCATACCTTTACAGTACTCCATGAGGATAAGGACCTCCCAGATACTCTCTGACACAGCACTGATAGTGGAGTCCAGGTAACCAACAATGTTCTTATGGCCAGACAGCTCCTTCTGCAAACCGTAAAAACAAAAAACATGTGGTCAAGTGATAGATAAAATAAGATAAATGCACATGGTGCACAGGAAAATCGACCCGAAACGAGACTTGTACCCCTAAAAGAAATTCAGGAAGGACACATAGTCTGAATGCACTTCAAAGAATGAAGATGTGTATGTGTTAAATCAATCAGTCACGACTGGTGAGATACACACACAGATTATGTCAAATATTGGTTTTGAAAAGGAAAACTCCACCATCTCTAACCCGGCAGATGAGATGCTGCTTGTGAGTCCCTCAAGCATTTCTTGACACTTCTATGTGAGCAGAGTGTTACTGAAACTGACACAGCCCTCAACAGGTCAGCACTGAGTCAATGTTTTGCGTCAGCTATGTGTGTTGAGTATTATGCATTGTATCAGTTGACAATGCAGTGTGTGGATTCACAAAACAGACAAAAAAAGTGTTCAGGGTCAAGGCAAGACATCCAGTGCTGTTCTAGTCAGTCCTACTTTCCACCATGTGCTGTGAGATTGGACTAGTCAGAAATCCATTCTGGTTCTTATTGTGGCACATTCTTCCACGTGCTGACTATGAACATGTTTTCTGGTACAGTGCTATACACTCACCATGATAGTGATCTCTCTCTTGTAGATGTTCAGGTCCGGGACATTGTTTACATACATCCTTTTCAGAGCACAGCGAATGCCACTGTGTGTACGAGCCAAGAACACCACTGAGAAACCTCCTGGTGGAAGACAAGATAGATATGATTACTTCACAACACTTAGAGCACACTTAAAGTTGCAAATACAGTGTGTATACAAAGTTAACCATTAGAATGATCCGAGTGACGTAGATGTTTGAATCATTCACACTGTTCATGTGCAAAAACATCCAGAATCAGAATCTTTAAATTGTTTGTGATTTCTTGAAGGACGTTAAGGGCTAATTAAGTAAGTTGCTATTGCAGGTTTATTTATTATTTAACTATTCACTCTCCTTTCCATATGTGAGATCTGCAGTTTTTGTCTAGATCAGCTACTGTTTCTTTCCAAACAATGCTGAAAATACAATCAAAGGCACCAAGATGGGTACCTGACCCATATATCATTGTTTTGAGGAGACTGTTCTATCCTCAAATAAAAACATTTTACACAATTACAGTTCACCCTGGCATTTACAGGGCTTAAAGGCACCATGGGGGCACAAATGCACTCCTTTCGTATGTTTTCTATGTTTCGTTTTTTTGTGGTACACCACAAAACTCACAAAAATATTCCCACTGAATTATTCATGACTGAATGTCGAATAGAAAACACTTGAATGGAAAGAGGTTACTAGCGGTATAATTAGAGCATTCTAAGGTTGTCTGTTTTTTAACAAAAAGCACAATTATGTAATATTCATTTTATTGCATCAATCATACATCAAGTAGCTGTAATAGGAATAGTGTATGTTAACACTATGGACAAGAGTGTATGAAAGCCTTTCAAACTGACTTCTTGCGTCTTGTGGCATAGACACTAGTACTGTATGAGACAATCTTTGGTACTAATATGAGGGTTGGCTGAGAGGCAGCGTGGTGGCCATCAAAGTCCCAGAGCTGGAGGGGATAAAGAAAATGTTGTTAGCCAACACATTTCCTTATGGTGGCTTAAAATGGCAAATCATTTCACTTAGGTGTGATAGCAAGGGGGTAACTTCATGAAATCCATGCCATAAACTGACCTTCACTGAAGCATGTATCAACAATAAGCAAAAACTGTGTTTTGTACCCATTCCAACATGAAGTACATCATATTTACAAGGAATAGCAACAATGGACCCGAGTCTCTCTCATGGAGACAGCAATCAGAAGTTTGAAGATCTTCAAATATAAACAAATTTCGGCATAGACTGTGTATGTGTGTCCCCAGAGCAGAGATAAACAACCCCCCGTACGTGAGAACTAGGAGAAACAAACTGATTTGTTTAGGAATTGTCCATGCAAAGCAAAGAATTATCTGATCCAAATTCAACTAGCATTGTCTTGTAAAAGGACACAAATGTTGTCAGGCCATAAAATACAATCTTAATCTTAATCTCAAATACAGTTTGAATGTGTTTGTATTTTAACTACCACAGAGTGCCATGTCTATCTTTTGAATTCAGCACCCATTTGCTAAATGTGCCTGTATTCCCCCTCTGTAGTGCAGGAGGGGAAATCCAGTACTTCATCATGAGGACACAGACAGTAGAAAACACACAAAGGTCGCTCACATGACAGCCTGTGGAGAGTAAAAAGTTACTTTACAGTTTATAAGCTACCAAGAAATCCAAATGTCCTCAACAGCTACTAAACTAAAGGCAAGATTCAATGTTCATTTCGAACAGACAAAGGTATTTCCTACTGGGGGCCCCTCTTCCCATCTTCAAAGCTACAGCTCTTGCTGCAAGCCCCTGGAATTGTAAAGTTTTATGAGCAACTTTTTAAGTTCACTATGGATGCACTTCAGTATGAAAACTGTCTCTGTAGAGACTTCCTCTCGAAATTTATCTAGTTAAAGGTAAGTAAAATGTAAAACGGCTGAATGCTAGTACAGATTATTGCTCTTTTCATGTGAGATTGACGTCCCTGTACAAATCAAAGTAGACTGGTCTGATGTGTGACATCAAAGGACTGACGTTGCACTTTTTGAACTTGCAATGCAACTTGCAATGTGTCAGTTGCCTGAGGTCTGCCGCGGTCTGGGTCCTAATTGTGCCGATGGTTTCTCACGTGCATGCTGTTACAGCCATTTGAAACTAGAAGCTTTCTACTTTCACTTATACATAGTATGTATATTAGCTTAGTACAATTGCTGCATGGCTTCTACATTTCTTCAGAAAGTATGCCATTAAGTACATGCTCTGCAGAATTATTAGTGGTTGTAAATTTCATCATTAAGGAATACAAAATTGGGTCATTTTGAAGGCTCAGTAGGTGGAGGGTGTACTATATACTACAGAGGTGCAGGTTTGGTTCCGACCTGTGCTCTTTGCTGCAGGTCATCCCCTCTCTCTGACATTTCTTTCTGGCCTGTCTCTACTATACTGAACATAATAAAACAAATATAATTATCTGTGACATTATTTTTTTGAACCATACAGGCCTCCTGTTAAAAGTCTGGATTGGAATCTTCCAAAAATATCATATTCAACAGTAATCTGAGGACACACAAAAGCGAACAATACAGAACAACATACATTGTGATTGTGAAAAACATTATTTCGTGGAATCAAATTTTAAAGAAAAGAAAACTGCTTTCCGGTTGGTTCAGAACAAAAGCTATGAGGTTACATGAATTTCAGGTAAATTGATCTTAACTTTGTATGCCTTACTAGAGTTTTGTCTGCTAACATTTAAAATCCATTGTAAAGGATGACTGTCTTTTCGTCTTTGGTTACCTCTGATAAAATACTGGGCCTGGGATTCACAATCCGAACCACAAAATCCAACCGATCCGAAATCTATTGATTTTCCCCAGCATCGGCGCTATTCCTGGCTTTGTTGTCTCTTTTCTAAGCATCTGTCTCTGAGGTTGGTGCCGTTAAAGCAGAGGCGGAGCGGAGCAGCTGTGAGAGGGAGCGAGCCGGTGAATGAGCACATGGCGTCAGAACGTGTGGAAAGTTATACAGCAATCATATTGGCAGATGTTAACAGAAAGCAGTTCAAAGTATGGCTGCACTCACTCAGCAGCAGGAGAATACGGTGAAACGCCTGAATATTTATTAGTTTCTTCTTACACTGTGTGTAAATAAAGAGAATTGATGGATTGCTGCATGGACAAATAGATGTTTGGCGCACAGATAGTGAAAGAAGAAAATAGTATTTTCCCAGATCGAATCCACTGTGCTAAACTGGGTTGAGAAAAAAATATTTGAGTGCCGGCAGAGGTATGAGCAGAATAAACAAACAGAGGACATATTTTTATTGCACCTGTGCATTACATGCAGTAGGTCTGACCTCAAACTACTACAAAATAAAATGGAAAGAACAGAGGAGAGCGGTCTCCCATGACCAGCTATCACAGCAGGGCACTGGACACTGGCAACAGGAGCGCATGACGTGTTGCCAGGAAAGCATGGAACCATTGGAAGAAAGCCTAGCAGACGCAGGAGCATCATAGAGTTCCAGAGATGTCCTGTCTGAATCCAGGATCCCGTTATAACTTTATAACTTTTAGACTCGCCAAATGTGCCAGTGTGGGGACGCACTGTGATTTCTGCAATCATGACGGCTTTCCTCATGACCACTGTCTAGCTCAAAAATATCAAATAACATAATGGAGGAAAAGAGTTAGAAATGTATTAACAATCTTATCCTATTTCCACAGTGATCTCCAGGTCTAGCTCTCATCCCGTCTCCACGACACACATCGAAAACACACCAGAGGACAAGCCCTCTTCAAATGAATAGACTGTGTCAGTTTCTATGACACTGACATAAGTATCGTCTATCACGTGTTTTCATGACCATGTATTTATACATTCTAAGCTTGTTAGGAACTTAAGAATGTTACATACATGTTTGTATCTTTTACAAGTGCTCTCGGGTGCTCGTAAACTTAGTGCGTATCTATGACCATTTGCAAACAAGCACAATCAAGTCAAGTATCATCATAATTTGGATGACTCCCCATAACTTGTGTGAATTTGTTCATACGCACAGAATACAATCAAATTTGTTCGTACGCATCGTCGATGAATGGGGCCAGTGAATGTCTCAAAGGGTTTTACACCTCCAACAACCAGTCAAAAGCTCTCTTCTTCTGAAAAGACTAGGTGTGCAACACAAGCCACAAGTGAGAAAATGAATTACATTTAGATAAAACAATGAGTTCTGAGCTATACACCGATGTCAAGACAACATGACTCAAAGCGAAACCAGCAAACAGACAGCCGGAGTTCATCTAAGTGTATGAGTAGTGGATGTCCACAGACAGAAGAGGATCTCAAAAGAAAGTCAGCGTCATTCTCAATCACTGCATCATGGCTTCATACTGAACAAAAGGTTTCATGTTTCCTTCCCTTTTATATCTCTCTTTAGACTAGTCACTATCCTGTTGAAAACAGAGGTGAATCCCTTTTTCTCAGTTCTCCCAACATTACACTTTGACAACACACAGAATGCATCATTGACATCATTTCTGGCCTAAAATAGAATTTTGCTTGCTTTTAGTAAGTGGTTGACAGATTCTGCACTTGCGAGTTCTGACATAACACTGACTGCACAAACCTTTCAAAAGAAGAAAAACTGCCTCAGTTACATGCCGAGGAGATATTTTTGCTCATATTCTGACAGCTTTCTTGAATTATTGTGAAGTATTGTGAAGTTAGAAAATGCTTTAACCTGTATATGTAACATTGAAGCAGATGTAAATGCATTCCTTGTTTGGTAAAACATTTGAATTCCAACGGCATTTCTGTCCATCCATGGACATTTCTGTCCATCGTAGACAGACTCAAAAGTGCTACAAACAGTGACTTCAACTTTAAGTCTCCCAACAGAATCAAGTATGCATGACTACCTTAAAAAACTGTCTAAGCTGCTAAAGAACAGAAAATCTCTGCTTTTCCTTATCCTTCCATTATGGTGATGCTCGGTAACATAAATCAGTATAGTGAGTACTGTCCACTTTTACACCCATACCCATTATACAGATTTTTTTCAAAGCAAAAATAAAAAATAAAGAAGTCAAAAATATCAGACAATGTCAAAAATAGACATGTTTAGAATATAAATTGTGTTTTATATATAGGAGCAATACCTTAGTGAAAAGTCTTTAACAGTGTTTACAACTGAGTCTAGAGATACACGTGGTTGTGCTATGAAGGCTTTAGGATTAAATAGGTACAGAGACAGCGGTCCTGGAAGATGAAAGGTCACAATGTTCAAACATTGTTAAAACAGTAGTTATGAAAAGAAGCACAATGTAAGATATTTTCTAGGTGAGATTCTAATCCAATAAGAATCTCATTTGCTTCAAAACTTATTTCTGTACGTGACCTAAAACAGTAACCGTGCAGACCATTTGTCTTATAGCAGAGATGAGCTCGAAGCTCATCTATTTTATCCTTGCCAGAAACACAATATATTTTTGCTGGTCTTGTGGCATTTCTGCTTTATTATGATAGATACAGTGGAGAGATAGATAAGGAAGAGAGGGGGGATGTGATACAGCAAAGAGCGCAGGTGGGAATTGAACCTGTGCTCCTACGGTATGTGGTATGCGCTCTGCCTTGTAAGCTACTGGGGCACCACAATTCAATTAAGTTCAATTGCTTTGGGTTGGGTCCTTATGATGGTCTGTAAAGTCCTTTGAGACATTGTATGTGATACTGGATGAGATAAACAAACTTAATATGACTCAACTCCGCACAGTGAGGGTTGTGAAACACAGCAGCTACAATAGGAATCCTGTTTGAGACTGTTGTGAACCTGCTATTTCTAGATGTGTGGGCCGTGAAATTTACTCCTCTGTGATTTTTAATTGTAGCAATATTTACGCTCTATTTCTGGGATCAATGTTGTAACCACTAACATGGGTGTCGATGAGAAAATTAGTCATTTCGCAAAGAAACAAAGACTGCACCGATTTTTGTATTTTTTGGACACTGCATTGTGCAGACCCGTTTGACGACTCTGCGTTAATCCCCTCGCAACGCTCCACAAACTCAACTTCATTAAGGTACCGCTTAAATGAGAAGATAAAATGATCATCCTCACTATGTCAGGCTCTCAAAGAGCCAGAGTACAAGTGATCAAACATAAGAAAAGGAGATCACGGAATAGATATAGTTATAGGAGCATCTGTCATTCCAACTAATTACTACCACATTGTGCCTGACATGATCCCGCACAGATAAGATAAATTAAGCTCTAAAATAAACTTAAAATAAGCTACAAACCTGTAAACAAATCAATTTATCATAACCACCCAAATGACAGTGAAAATAACACACTGACTAATACACAACACAGAACACTGTTAATCTGTGAACCATCAATCTTGAGCGCGTGGTGCTGTTCTTTCTCAATTTGGTTCTGGTTGCATTGACTGCAATTTGTATTTAGACAGGATGGGTGCATTTTTGACTCATTTTTGCACATCACGTTTAGATACATTATCTTATCAAAAATTTGGATCTGTCCTGACCTCCAAACTAAAATATGCAGCTAATTTCTAAGCTGTTGATTCCAGTTATTTTGGAGCATATGGAGATAATCATATGGAGAAGGGTACTTTAGTGTTCCCCTTAGGGAAATTACTGCACTTTAACCCATCCTCGAATGAGAAGCAGTGGACAGCCAACACATGCACGTGCAAACACACGCACAACAGCGCCCGGGGACCCACTCAAGATCTTCTACCTTTGCCTTGGTCAGGGACAAAGGCAAGTGATTAACCTAACACAAGTTTTTGTCGGAAACCGGAGCACCCGGAGGAAACCCACACATACACGGGGAGATCATGCCACACAGAAAGGTGAGGGATTTGAACCCACGACCTTCTTGCTGAAAGGCAACAGTGCTAACCACCGCCACCACCGCCACATTCAGTCAAAATATTGCACCTGCTTTCCAAATCAACGTCTTTGTGTTTAGCGACTCCATAAGACCAAAGTTTACATCCATTCTTATCCCAAGGAAATAATTTCCCGGAGGAAATAAATTATTTGCAATAACACAAAGGAGGTGGGCGATGGCCATGCAAAGAGGCCTCAATGAGCAAGCACAAAGGATACGATTCCCATCACTGGACCTAGTGTTGCGTTGTACCAGCATTCTTTCTAGGGTGCTAGAACAAGACAACAAAGGGGCACAATCCGCCTATTCATCATCAGTACAGTATGCTAATAAAGTAGATGGGATGCATTCTCACCATGCTCCACAGGCAGAGACGAAGGATCAAGTAGGTCATAGAAAAAGCATTATGGAAAAAAAAATCTAGCCTGCAACGCAATCGTTGATGTACATCCACCAAAGCACGTACGAAACACATCTGTTAGCGTTTCGTTACGTGCAAGAACAAATTATAAATGTTGCTTAGCTAACTGTAAGCAGTGCACACACAAGCACTGAATGAAGCCAAACTGCTGAGCAAACGCATGACATCTTTTCAAGGGCCAATTGAATCATCATACAACATAATGACATAAAGATCAGATATAATTTGATTTGTACAGATTATGTTCTGCAAATTACTAATAATGCAGGAGCCAATGGTCTGTTTGGAGAACGCATGGAGTCTAGCCAGAAGCGAAAAAGGGTAAGGTGAAAAAGGTATCCATTAAATGGGAACCTGACAGCTGTTTGCAGTGATTCTCCTGTATATACACATGATTCATGTTTCATGGTAGTCAGGACAGCCCTACAACTAACGCCTATCACACCAGCAGTGAAGCACAACAGAACGCCTCCCTCTTCTCCCTTTATTAACAGGTTACAGCATTCATACTGCTGCTCAACTGAAAAAGTGGCAAGGATTCCATTTGTTTCAAGCACTGCGTGCCTGCTGCGAGCAAAATGTTACCAAATAATGGCTTGTGGGTCCTATATCAACCCACTGTGGATGTAACGTTAACATTTACAAACCGAAAGAGCATTTTCAAGACTTATCCTCCGAAGACTTATCAGTACAAACCTCTGTGGGCCACAAAACACAGCCCACACAACTGGAAGCAATATGATTCACAAGGGCTAGCACAAGACTCTCATGCACGCTGTTTGGATTCACAGCTCACTGTGTAAAAACTAAAGCCAGCAAAACCTTGATGAAATCTTTCATGGAAGTTTGAACAGATATCCAGAACGCTGGATATCTGCTCTGCCCTCTGCAGTAACGCTTCTAATGTGACAAACATTTTCCAGCAGCAGCAGCAGCCTGAGCGACGGCACTGCCAATGTTCGACAGGCCCAAGGCTGACAGCCTTTAACTGCCATTATCGCCTTAGCCTGTGACCTAAGGCTCCATAAGTGTTCATAGACTAAAGAGGAACCATGTCAGAATAGGAAAAAGTAGAGCACTAGAGGGCAAATTCACAGATGTATCCTGTTCCTATAGCCTGTGTAATTTTTGTGTTCCTCTTTCAGAAAGCAACACATGGAGCTCAAGAGAAACCACTGAGGCCAGAGTGAAGTGAGCACAAGGGAAATAAATGAGTTCCTGTTCAACATGCTAACTGTCCTACTCAAGTGTCACTGGGGAAAAAGATCCAACCACACAATGAATGGACATTTCAACAAAAATAACATGTCATTTATCATATTTCACAGCTGCTGTCTAAAGGGGACAAGGAAGTTTGCACTATTTAGGCTGGAGATGCCTCATACCCCAGAGCAGCTTTCACCATCCTTCTATAGGAACGTGGTTTTCTGTGTTTGGCTCAAATGAAATCTTGTGCTTGTCGTTTAACGGGTGCAGCTGATGACAAAGGATGTCATGGTATGAGTATTAGAAGTTACAGTTATGGTGAGACTGACAGCTGCAGATTCACAGTTATTAGCACAACTTAACAGAAACAATAACATTTCCTGTTCTAAAAAATAAGACATCTGAAACACATAAATAAGAAAATTTCATTTTAATTGTCCTTAGAAATCACCATACAATATCTGCCTATTCAAAATAACTGATCAATATCAGAAAGAGGACATCAGATTTAATTATTCTAAAAATTTTATATATTACCCCTCCTACTAGGTAGAGGCTTGCAGACATGCAGGAAGAGGCCTCCATGGTCAACCATGCAGGGAGGACATAGAACATATTGTGATTTGCAGTGAATACTGCCTGACTAAACTTGATTGCCCAACCTTTGTTCATTTTCTCAACAAAAGTAATGACAAAATATTTCCTTGAACCACTGATTTTATGTGAAATAACGAAAACATGCTCATCCTTGAAAATAAATAAAAACAAATGCAATACTAAAAATGACATGAATGAAATGACAAAAATTCTGTGGTTAAAAATAATTAAAAAACTAATTATACAGACGAATGGACACATGCTGCGGTCTACTGAATAGGGTCAATTCAACCACAGTGAGCTGCTCTGTTTATTTGGTACAGGATTGATACTAATAATATAATCACTGTGCTCCCCATCTGAGTAGATAGTTAACTGACAAAACTGTAGTTAGTGAACATGTATGTGCATGGCAAATGCAAAGATTCAGCAACTTGGGTGGGAAGGAAAGGATGATATATGGATGGAAAATTACCTTGCCAGGTGATCTGCCTGTAACTGACATGTAACTGAAATGTACTAAAAAGTGACTAGCATGGGTAGACTTCCTGGTGAGTTGAATTAAACTAAAAATGACAGTATGTAGGTTTGTATGTATGTATGTTTGTATGTATATGGAATTCTGTATATTGTGAAGTAGAAATCCTTATTTACAGAGAGGATACAGAGTAAGCAAAGCCAAAAGAAACTAATGCTGCAAATATACTGTATGACTTCCTGTTTTTCTTTAATTAAATTTTCTTTTAGGGTCTTCCCTGCTTGCTTGCTTTACCAAGTCTACAGATTACATGCCGTATGCTTCATACATGAGATAAGCCAGCATGGTTGAAATGGCAGAAAAGTACCAAGTTAACAAGCTAAGATAACATGGTAGCGGTTGGTTGGTCGCTGTGTGCTTTGTATACAATGTTAAGTGTTTTTCATTTCATAATTAAAGACAAACTCACCATTGTTATACAGTATGTGCTTAGTCAGCAGCCTCTCAGAGAGCATAATAACACAGCAGCTTAAGAGCAGTCCTATTTGTCTTCACAGTCCGTCTCGGTATGCCTTGTATACACCGTTTTACTACGCTGTCTGGAGGAAGAGTCAATGTGAACGGCTGGTAAATGCTGGTTTAAAACACGGGTAGGAAGTAAAAAGACCAATTAGGACCCGGACTGTTGCAGCTCGCTGCATTGTGTTTATTCAAACTGAGATGTCACAAATCACACAGGTCTAAGTACATTAATAATAATATACCAGTATAAGGTCTTAGTACTTTGATGATTCTCCGCCAGTACATGTGAACAGGACAGTGAAAAACTTATACGCCTAACAGTGGTCCTCCTGTTCTGAACTGAAGCTTTTCTGATTCCTCTGATTGAAGCTTGATCAATCTTGATGAATAGAGGGAAATGTATTGTACTTTTTTTTGTACTAATTTTACTTATATCATGTCTATTTTTTACTGCACCAAAGACAGTACGTGTAATGTCTGTTATTGCAGCAACGCATTTACATGATTACTCAGATCTTAACAGGGAACAGAGTGATGAGCAAAGACCACAATATAACCTTGTGTTGTTGGTGGCAAACCAGCCGCAGTCACTTCACGTGATCATATGATGACACAGTCTCATGACTGCTTGCAGGAAGGCCTGTTTTTTTTCTGCTTAGTGATATCAAGTTCACTGTCTGACACTACTGCGCTTTTACCGTGTTTCTTTACTTCAAGATGTGTTCAGCTAACTTTTAACGCGTTCATTTTTATATTACAAACATGAGAAATCATCCAAAAATACTTTTAATAAATCAAGACACTAAACACTTAAGTATTTCCTCTTTTGTTGAGATTAGTGAGCGTTGTGGTATCAATCTTGACACAGTCACCACTAATTCGTATGGCCACGCAATTTGTGAATACTCTTAGTGAGTCCTAAAAACATCTAAAAAAGGGGGAATGAGCAAGTTTCAAAGGAGGCAAAAATATCAATTTCTTTTTCTTAAAGTCACCAAGTCCGGACATCCTAACGCCTCGGGATGATGGATATTTCACATTGGCTGCAGAGTGGACCGCCACAGGTTGGCTCACTTTTCTGATCTCTGGCAGATTTATCCTGCTCGCTGCTGGAGGGCGTTAGCGATGTGTCAATTTAAACATTGCTAAGGAGTCTATTTTTCCACATTCCGCTTATGTTGAACAGTACAGCACTCTGTGCGGCTCAAACAACCGCAAGCAACAGGATTCACAACAGTCTCACGGAGCGTATCCTTACGACTGTAGTTCATAACTTGCACTGGGGAGTTGCGCTTCCATTATCGATTCTTTAAGAAGATGAAGAGTACTTCATTGATCCCCTTGGGGAAAGTCATTCTCTGCACTTTAACCCATCCTCATATGAAGAGCAGTGGGCAGCCACCAACACATGCAAGCAAACACACACACACACACACACACACACACACAACAGCACCTGGGGACCAACTCCAGATCTTCTAGGGCAGGAGTTTTGTGGGTGGGGGAAACCGGAGGAAACCCACGCAGGCACGGGAAGAACATGCAAACTCCACACAGAAAGGTGTGGAAGTCAACCCCGGGAATCAAACCCACGACCTTCTTGCTGTGAGGCAACAGTGCTGACCACCATGCCACCGTGCTTCCTGCTTTTTCTATTTACTACCTTGTACACCTTATTAAATGTAGTTGCAATAGTGTACAGGATGGTATTTTATCTTCGTATTATTGATAGATAGATAGATAAATAGATAGATAGATAGATAGATAGATAGATAGATAGATAGATAGATAGATAGATAGATAGATAGATAGATGGGAGGAAGGAAGCAAGGAAGGAAGGAAGGAAGGAAGGAAGGAAAATTATTATGCTTGCTTCAGAGATTTTTCTCGATGTCCTCTATTCTTGACCCCTGTTCTCAGTTGCTTTACAAACAGAAAAATCATAGAAACATTTTGTTTTGCTTGTTTCAGCTCCACTCTCAGTGTTGTGTAAAGGGAAGCAGGCCACCATTCAGCCAATCAGCCCAGTCACAGAAAGGGTCTAACAACCACATACATGCGGTGGCAGCCAGGTAGGTGTAGCCATGAGGTGGAATGAGTGATTTTAGTTTGCACATTACGCCATTCTGTCTCTGTATTTGTACATAAAAGTCCCCCGTATTTTGAGAACAGGGCTTTGACAAACACTGTAGAAAACTTCTGTCCAAAATCTCTCAACAGCTGTACAGCCTAAGGGCAGACACTGTAGAAGTCTTGATACGATATCTACAAGTCTCAATTTCATAAAGCATGTTTATTATCAGGTTATCATTATCCTGTACTATATATAATATCACGTATCAGGGACTGTAATGTGTTCAATATTGTGCAATATTACCCTACATATTGCCAAACAGAACTTTCTACCTCAAACATTTTATATCATGTTTTCCCTCAACTTGTGCTGCCCTGTTTTTATCCTATTAGGCACTGTTTCTCTGCATTTACTCCTGGAACACTTTATATCTTCTATTTCACAGTACACTTTCTTCTGTTTTCACTCTATGTTGCTGTAATTTTGGAGCAATCTCTGGCACAAGAATTTCCCTCAGGATTAATAAAGTTCTAGTTTATCTTATCTTATCTCAACATAAACTACAGCTAAATGAGGAACTGGTACACTTTTCAAGATGAACAATACATCAAATCCAGTGTCCTAATTTCCGTGCTCAAGAAATCATACCCTCAAAGAAAAACGTGGCCTATTTCAATCACTCTGCAGATAATGCATTTGTTAGGAGAACCAGTGGGATAACAAGTGAAGCCCTGACAAATTAAGAGCCCATAAAAGGAACAAAGTTGGAGGAGTTGCTTCACTGTTGACTTGCGTTATTCTCAAAGGACAAGACACAGGCGGGCGT
>OMNV01026816.1:0-12009 GCA_900303265.1 Brotula barbata | reverse complement strand
CCGAGCCACAACGGCAACGCACACGTCCCAAATACACTCCACTTTTAGAGGAAACATGATGTGGGATGTTACATTTCTAAAACCAAAACCTGATCCAAGACCCATACAGAACTGAAAAATTCATAAATATAAACCCAGAAATAAAAGGACACACTCAAATCAATAAACTGTGGAATGTCTCCAGGATGATATCGTTACAGGTACCCTTCCTGGGTTGGAGTGTTTTTGGATGGAGGGGCTTGCATAGGGAGCGTCGTGGTACCTGTAGGGTCTCCCAAGGCGAACAGGTCGGGGCTGAGGATCCAGACAAACATGATTCCCCTGTGACATCAAGTTTAGCTGCTCAAAGTCCTGTCACTGGGCCCCCCTCGAGGACGCCCGGCGAGTACCTGTTGACTGTGGTTTGTGTATCTGTACCCCCCAAGGCTTGACTGGGCATATTGTAGGGGGAACGCTACGAGGAGCTCTTGGGGGGTCAAAGTGTATTTCCTTGGCAGAGGTTGTTTGAAAAGCTCCAGTCACAGTGAAAGAGATCCACCCAGAAATGCTGAAGGCCCTGGACGTTGTGGGGGTGTCTTGGTTGACGGCTGTCTTTGGACCGGCACACTGGGGTAGTGGTGACTATTTTCAAAAAGGGACGGAGGGTGCTTGACTTTCCTCAGCCTCTCTGGGACAGGATATGCTGAGGAACGATGTGGAGCCGTGGACCAGCTCTTCATACAGATGCAGAGCGCTTTCCCAACCTGCGTCTTGTGGATTTGGACTTGCTTGTCGGGAGCAATTCAGGGTTAGGGTCTTGCTCAAGGACCTTCGACATGGACAGGCGGGCATCAAACCGGCGACCCTTCGATCACTAGGCGACCACCCTACCACCTAAGCCACGCCGCCCCTTAGGCGAGGCTTACAGTCGCGTTCCTTGAGGTTGTATCTGAGCGGCGCTGTGAGAAGTCGGGGTGCTGAGTCAGCTTCTGCGGCCGTCCTTGAACAGCGAAAGCAAGATCTGTGTCCGAATACTTGGTATTTAGTCAATCTTGTTCAAGGTGGGCGTCGGTCTCCTCTCTTCTTCGTGTTTTTCATGGACAGGATATCGAGGCATCGTTGGGGTTCGGAGAGCGACATTACGGTGTCATTATTTGAGCGGTTTGCTGTGTGATGCAATCAGCGCCTTCAAATCTGAGGCCGCAGACAAGATCGAGGTGACAAGGAGCAACTGCCCCAGGGGGAGGAGTCCAGGTATCCTGGGGTCTTCTTTACAAAGGATGGTAGACAGGATGTGGAGATTGATCGCTGGTTTGGTGAAGTGGATGCGGAGGTCAATCCTGTGACTCGATGGACTTCACATTTGATTTGATGAGCTCGATAAAGCTCTGCCAAGTCAAGTCCAGGAGCTCCCACTGCTACTCCCACTGCCACTGCCACTGCCACTGTGGACCATGAGGGGTCCCTCAGTCTCTCATGGCAAATCAGACAGAAAACCACGGAACTATACGGTGCTGATGAAGGTGAGCATGAACTGGGACCTTTAAACACACCAATAGAACACGTCTGCCTCTCATATTTTAGTGGGAATATTTCACCCCACAACACACACACACACACACACACACACACACACACACACATACAGATCAGAGATCATGCCTGGCTGTGCTTCAGAGGACCAACAGGAACAGATGCCAGTCTGTTCTGTACCTCCACAGATATCTGCCTTTGACACACACACGCGCACACACACACACACACACACACACACACACACACAGCACTCCGTGGTGATGAATGGAACTCTCTGCAGTCCTACGCAGCCTCAGAAGTGGATCCAGACGGTGGATAACACGTATGTTTCTGTGTGTGTGTGTGTGTGTTTGTGTGTGTCTATGAGTGTGTGCGTTTCACAGAAATGGAAACGTTGATTTGTTTCAGTGATTTGATTCTTTAGATTCAATCAGAGTCACGGGGTGAAAGACATTTAACCCCGTAAAGATTCGGGCAGATTCCAGACTAACTTCATTTGTTGGAGTTAAATTTGGATTTTTTTTTTTTTCTTCCGTGTCTCCGCCTCCGTCCGCCGGTCTCCAGCTGTGATTGGTTCCCATTTTTACATGGAGCCTGTTGATGACGGACATTCATGGATAATGTGTAGACCTGAGGTCAGAGGGTATATCCAGGTCCACGGGGACCCGGATATACGACCAAATGGAGGCGAACCAGATCCATCGTGCCGTTTGCTCAAAAAGAACGAGTCGTCCAGTAAAACCCGATTACTGTTGATCTCCTCGCTGACTCAGTCAAGTTCACATTGTCGAGGCAGGCCACAAAGAGAAAAGGCTGCAACTTTCTCATGTAAAACCACTGGATATTGTACACCCAGTGTGTGTGCACGCACGAGTGTGTGCGTAGTTTTCTGCCGAGTCAGTGCTGTTCTTCAGCATGCAATTGATTGTGCTGTGGTTTTGCCAGCCAAAGGCCATTAAAAATCCTCGGCCCGACCAAACGAGGTGCAATTTGTTTGTTTCTCTTCAAGCCCGTTAAGTGGAACCATGTGAGGCGGAGACTCGTGTCTCCTGCAGCCTGGGTGTCTCCTGCAGCCTGGGGTCGGAGTTCTGCTCTTCTTTGCAAATAATTGGAAATCTCAATATTGAAGTTACCACATTTCAAACCTAATTAGAAGCTGCAGGCATGTTGTTCCTGTCTGATGTGGTCCAAAGTGTTTTTCCTCTCTCTCTTTTTAAAAGCCAAACGAGCAGAAATCTTGTATTTGTCTTCACTCCTTTCCAAACTCTCCTCTTATTAAACTCGGGGAATGTTGAACAAATGCTGCAAATTATCCAAATGTGAGCAAACTTTCATCCCAACTTATTTTTATCTCTGAACTGTGAAGTCGGTTTACGTTCGCACGACGACACGTTTGACATCTGAAAACAAAACGTGCCCCGCGTGCTGCGGTACGTCAAAATGAAGCGTGGCTGGGAGGACGGCTGAGGGACGAACTGGAAAATATGGAACGGAAGCACTGGAACGTGGATGAAGACCTCGTTTGTAGAGTCATGATGTAAAGAGGTCTTGAGAAACCGGCAGCTTGGCAGCAACAAGCACAAATTGATGCAGCATTTAATTGACAGTTAGATACAGCTGCATCCAATGTCTCCGGCCTGACGCTCCACGTGAACAACACACTCACAACCTGTAGGCACACACACCACACACACCACACACACCACACAAGAATCCGTGACGTAAATGTCTTCATCTCCAAATGTAGAGAAGTGTGACAAAGGGACGAGGACGTGTGGATCGGTCTGATCGGGCGGAGGACACGCGGAGACCAGAGGAAGGAAAGACACAACACAGCCAGTTAAAGAAAGCCAGCATCCACACAAACACACACACACACACACACACACACACTGTAATGTTTAGAGCATGAAAATTGAAAATAGTTACTACTATTAGTTAATACTAATTGTCAGCTGTTTACAAACCAACAGGTATGACAGATTGAACAGAAGACGAGCAGAGTAACAGACGGTGACATCTGCTAATCATATGGCAGCTCTGTGGATTTGGAAGAGACTGTGGCTGTGATTCCCAAAAGTGTCCTGTGGGACTGGGAACACCGAGCTCTGAGGACACCGGGTCCCTGCAGTAAATCTGTCCTGCAAACCCTCGACCAGGAGGAGTAAACACACTGAGAGTAGAAAGTCTTAAATAGGTCAGAATTCACAGCAGGAGGAAATTTGAGCATGCTAATTGAAAACAGTTTGATCAGGCAGAGACAGAGGGAGAGGAAGAGGAAGAGGAGACAGCTGTGACGCTGTTTATCCTGACAGATCACAGCGAGGACGCACCGGCAGCAACGTGACAAAGTCTCCACAGGGCCTCCCTCCTGACCCTGCTGTCACACTCAGACATCAGTTTGGACAGATTTCACCATTCAACACCACAACAGACTGACGAGGAAGCATCGACCCTTAAAAATCACTTTAGGACGAATTTATCACTTACGCTGATCAATCCTAGAAAACGGTGTCCTGTTTGTTAAAGTACAATTTCCTCTATTTTCAGGTCAGCAGACCACACAGCATAGCTAGAGTCTGTGTGTGTATGTGTGTGTGTGTGTGTGTGTGTGTGTGTGTGTGTGTGTGTGTGTGTGCGTGCGTGTGTGTTGGCCGATGAAGGGTGCAGTCCATAGCCAGAAACATTTATAAAGGGATAATTATGACATCTAATTCGCCCGCATAAACAATAAGAATGCAGATTTGACCAAAAACAAAATCAGTATCCAGTTGACTTTGCCTGAGTCAAATTTGTCACGCAGCTCAGATATTTATTAACTCAAAGAATATTAAGAACAGAACAGGGCTGCAATCTAGAAAAGTCTCCTTTTATACTGAGGGGTTTCATCATTCAGACTTATTGGAGTGAGTTACAGCTGACATGGACCATCAGAGCGAGCTAACGGTTAGGAAACACCCTGCATCCCCTCCATCCATCATCCATTCATCACTCATCACCCATTCATCACCCATCACCCCTTCATCCATCATCCATTCATCACCCATCACCCATCCATCCATCCATCCATCCATCATCCATCATCCATTCATCACTCATCACCCATTCATCACCCATCACCCCTTCATCCATCCATCCATCCATCCATCCATCCATCCATCATTCATTCATCACTCATCACCCATTCATCACCCATCACCCCTTCATCCATCCATCCATCCATCCATCATCCATTCATCACTCATCACCCATTCATCACCCATCACCCCTTCATCCATCATCCATTCATCACTCATCACCATTCATCACCCATCACCCCTTCATCCATCCATCCATCCATCCATCATCCATTCATCACTCATCACCCATTCATCACCCATCACCCCTTCATCCATCATCCATTCATCACTCATCACCCCTCCATCCATCATCCATTCATCACTCATCATCCATCCAGTTATCCATCCATCATCCATCAACCATTCATCATCCATCCATCCGTCACCCATCTATCCATTCACCCATCCATCCATTCATCATCCATCCATCCAGTTATCCATCCATCATCCATCAACCATTCATCATCCATCCATCCATCTATCACCTATTCATCCAGCCATCCATCCATCAACCATTCATCATCCATCCATCCATCTGTCACCCATCCATCCATCATCTATCACCCATTCATCCATCCATCCATTACCCATTCATCCATCCATCCATCATCCATCACCCATTCATCCATCCATTCATCATCCATCCATCCATCCATTCACCCATCCATTCATCATCCATCCATCCATTCACCCATCCATCCATTCATCATATATCCATCCATCCATCCATTCATCATCCATCCATCCATTTATCCATCCATTCATCCATCATCCATCTATTCATCCATCCATCCATCCATCCACAGCTAAGCTAACAGTAGCTTAGACAGCCACTGGTCTGGTCCGACTCCACGATCCGAGGCTTCACCGCCAGGGGGAGGAGTCTCCTTTGTGTTCCTTGTGGCAGAAATATAATTCTTTACTCACTTTGACTTTTTTGATTGACCTCTCAAAAACCAGAGCTAAGAAAAGCAACATCAGTCGTAGTCCTTCAACGTCTTCATTGGGTACTTTGTCCTTCTCCTCTCCGTCTCTGTTGGCTTCAGGTTGGGCCTCGGTGTTCGTTTCTACGTGAAACGTCTGAACGGCGTCTGTTTTTGTGGCTTAACTTTGTCTTCTAGGCTTTGTACTCACAAACCTGGGCGAAGTACACACGGCGGCCGCGTCCCGCTCGGGCTGCGCGTTAAGGAATTTGACCCTGGACTCTCAGCGCCTCGTGTTGAAGTGTAGGGTTGTGACTCTACAGATTTACAGGCCGTATCTTTGAGGCATTGTGCTGAGCAGCGAGAGCTTTGTGTCTCTGAGGCAGCAGAATGCAGCCTCCTCTGCCTCCTCTGCCTCCTCCTGTTTCCCCGTCTGTCTTGGCTGCGACAGAGCGCGAAGAGAGAGAGAGAGAGAGAGAGAGAGACAAACTGTGCGAAATAAGTCCTGAGAAACGTCCAGCTTTCGTTTCGTCTTTTGTTGTTTATAATAATCCATCATTTCTAATTGTGGTGTTTTTGTTGTACGTGTCATTCTTTTGATTTGTAGGTTTCTCACTCGTCTTCTTCTAGGATTTTTCATAAACGGTGTCTGACCTGACATAAAGCGTGACGTGACGGCCTCACCAGCAAAGACCGCAGCACCACGTTTGGGTTCTGGAACGGATCGGGACCGGAGGTAGGATGACACCGGTTCCAGCGAATTCGCAGCGAAAATCACGTCGCTAATTAATAGCAGAGCGTGAGATGATGAAGAGTGAGACAGAAACGTTCGCTAAAAGCACAGACGGTGGAAGTCGGAGCGGCTGGCGAATGACATCATCCCGTTTAACAGCATCGCGCTGCTAACAAGGAGCCTGAGTAACGAAGGGTAATTGCTGCATTAAGAGGAAACAACAAAGCAGATGGAATCCACACTTGTAGGCAGGGAGGGTGTTTGTTTTAGAAGCACCATAAAAAGGAGCAGCGCCTGGCTCCGACTTTAAGTACGTGTCAAAGGCTTTGTTCCCTCAAACACGAGAGGCTGACAGGCCAAAAGCAGGCCGGAGGAAGAGGAGGAGGAACATCACGGCCCAACGGTCTCGGTATCACCCGATCGATGGATGGATGGATGGATCGATCCGCGGCCAGGAGGAAACGGAGCCTGTCCTACTTTAAGACCTGGTCAAAGTTTGCGTGTGAAATGTGGTATTTTTAATCACGGTGGAGGATTTATGATTGAAAGAAGAGCTGAGTGGTGATTGGTCAACAGAGTAAATTCCACAGTGCGGAGAAGTTTATCCTGCTGTGTGTTTGATGGGTCAGACGTAAAGCAGCAGAGAGCCGCTTTGACTGCTGGGCAGATTTCAGGGTGACTGGGTTCAACGGGGCTGAACGCTGCACTGACGGGGGATTAGAACGCGGGTCAGCCGTACGTTTCAGATCTTTAAGGGCCCGGGACCCCACGGGAAAGGTTCAAAGAGCTTGTTCCAGGTCAAATAACTCTGGATTGATCAGCTACCAGATGTTCAAGTATCGAGGGAGGAAGAGGAGGTGAGAGATTGGCCTTGAGCTGCTGCAAGCTTTAAAGGCCTGACAAAGACAGCGGAGCTCCTTCAGTTCAAGGTCGTGATGTCAGTGCACCCTGACGAGGTTTAAAGTCCGAACCTGAAAGGTCCATCAGGTACATTTACAGACGGACTCTTCCTCATAACTCAGGGTTGTGGTTAAAGAGGCCGTATTTCGAGTCAGTGATGTCGAGTGATGATGTCATCAGTCTGCTGTGGCGTCTTCACTGCCATCTCTCGTCCAGTGTTCCGGTCCCATCTTCCTCTCTCTCTGATCAAACTCTTTTCAGTCAGCATGGTTTAGTTCCCTCCCGCTTCCCTCAGCCTCAGTTTCCTAGCCGTGCTTCTATCTAACATCGAGGAATTTTAAGCAAATTTTTAAAAATGTCACCAAAATAAACTAAACTACGCAGAGCATAGTTTGGTTACAATTTGACCTAAGCTTCATCTTCCTTCAATAAATAGAGTAGAAGAAGCAGAGGTCATGAACCGGAGAGACAGCACACGGGGAACCAAAGGCGTGCGGAGGAATGGTTCTTGATCTTGATTAGGGTCAATGAATTTGGGGGACAGTTTTAGAAGTTGAAAGCCACATTCTTTGGCCAGGACGGTAGCCCACGATGATCAGCTCGTCACCTGGAGGCAGTTCAAAGCAGACTGGATCGCACCTTCCCCCAGGTCCGACCAAACCCCTCGGCAGAGAGAACCCTGAACTCTACCTCCTGGTCAGGGAAGTGATTGAATGGAACACAGAACTCACATTTCTTTGCTTTTACATAAAGCTTGTTCTTCAACAACGGCTGGAGAATCTGGCGAAAATGGAGTTTGTGATTTTCAGGATCTTTGGAAAGAATCAAAATGTCGTCTACGTTGACAAAAACAAAGCATCCAGCAAAGTCTCCCAACACACGTCAAAAGTCTGGCCAACAGCAGGGGCATTGGTAAAGGCATGACCAAATACTCAATTGGCCATAAGGCTGTTGAACGCTGGGTCACCCTCCCAAAGGTGGACAAGGTGGTAGAAGTTGCAGAGGTCCAGCTCTGCGAAGATTGTGGAACCATCGAAGGGCTCAAAAACAGAGCTGATGAGTGGCAAAGGGTATTAGTTTTTGTCAGTGATGCCGTTCAAACCATGGTAACAATCTACGAGAGGTCTCAAAGGACCATCCTTTTAATCAACAAAGAAACACACAGGAGGACCCTCTGGAGACGAGGAGGGGCGGATTATGCCAGCAGCCGGGGAGTCCTGGATATATCTCTTCATATCCTCTGGTTCTGGGCAAGAGAGGTTGTACCGTTTGGTACTTGGAAGAGGTGAGCCTGGCAGGAGATTGATGGCACGACAATAAAGGCATGGGGAGAGGGGCCAGAGATAAAGCATGTGCTTAGAAAAAACTGGTCTTGCTCCCGATACACCTCCAGGACAGAGGATAGGTCTGGGGAGGACACACTGGGCACAGAGGACTGAGCAGAAAGTAAACAATGAGAATAGAAGAGGTTCCAAGAAAGGTTTGACCTGAGGTATAGTCAGTGGGCACTTTATTTATTTATGGTTTATTCGACCGGGACAGATACAGAATGCAGAGAGGGGCTGAGAGCAGCGATCCTATGCACAAACAGTATTAAGGTGTTTGTAGCCAATGCTAATTTACAACACCCATCCCAGGAAGGGTTTTTGTGAGAGTTAAACAGTAAAACGGGGGCAGCCCAGCAGCAGTGGTTTGATGGGACCGAACGGATTTTCTCCCTGTGACTTAACGGGCACCCAATGCAATCCGTCATGCCATCTTGGCCTTGGCCTCCAGATGGGAATCTGGGGGCTCAGTCTTGATTCCACATAGAACTCAATCAAATTCTAATCACACCCTGAATCAATGAGGGCCACTTGGACTGGTTTCACCACAAAACAGCATTACACCGGGGGCGAGGTGTAGAGAGATAGAAGCACGGCTCCAACGTACCGATGGGAAAATTGGCAAAATAAAGGAGCAATTTTATTGTTATTGACAAAAATAGAGTTCACAAGAACGGGAAACTTTATGTACAAGGAAGCTCTGCTCACGGACAACCTCGAAACACACGTGGCCACTTCCTTGAGAGGTCACAGAGGTTATATGGGCTCCCAGCTTCCAGGTCAGCCAATCCTGGAGCAGCACCCATTAGGGGAAACTCACACACACACAGGCAGACAGGAGCTCTCACTCTGTCTCAGGAATACATGACGAAATAGAAAACGGCTGGGGCCGTAACAGAGCCCTTTCACCAAACAGCTGTTCAGCCTCCTTCTTCTTCTTTGTCCATTTTATGGTATAGAAGGAGAAAATGACCTTAAAATGGCTTTTGATGACTGTTAGGAATCCTTCTATGGTTCAGGCAGAGGAGAGAGACGGTTTGTAGTGTAATCAGAGCAGGCAAGTCAGAAAATGTCACACACACACACACACACACAAAAGTATGGAGCCCATTCAGTTATCAATGTACTGGACATCCAAATTTAGTTTAAGCAGAACAAAAAAAATCAAAGGAGACATACAAAGCTCATCAACATGTCCAACTTTTATAACTCATTTCTCGTTCCAGCCCAGAGAGACGTACGACGGTGCTGTTCGGTCACTGGTTTAACTTTTTTCTTGAGATTTGCTGTATTGATCATTAGGAAACAATACAATCATCTTGTTACTTTAGGAGGCCAAACTTCTCATGATATTCCATCTGCTCTCTGCTTCTGTAGAGGAGAAAACGTCTGTGGCAGGAAGTCCTGGAGGAAAACGTTTCAAACTGCAGACAGAGCAGAACACCAAGATAAACGTACATCCTACAGAAACGGGCCTTCAAGACGAGTCGCTGCATTTGATTTGACGTTCGCTGTCGGGGCGGAGTGTTTGGTCAGTAGGGGGCAGCACTGAGTTTGATTACATTCAGCCCTGAAACACAGATTGGAAACATCAGAAACCTTCTTGGTCTTTGAATTCCTGGGATCCAAAACATTTTTTCCATCTGCACTTCATTTCTCCAGGTGAGTTTCCATCCACACGGAGCAACTGAGCCACTCACACAGCACACACACGCACACACACGTACACACATTCATTCATACATATTCACCCGCATAAACTCATGCACCACTACACTGTGTGTGTGTGTGTGTCTGTGTGTGTGTATGTGTGTGTGTGTGTGTGTGTGTATTTATGTGTGTGTATGCGTGCGTGCGTGTTGGAAAAGGGCTCAGCGTTCTTTAAGCGGATAAACCGAGTGGATTATGACATTTAAGTCCAAACACAAGACAATGTTTGTAAAAGAACAGGAAGTGGAAACAGGCCGGAGTTCAGTTTGACCCCTGGACGGGGGTCAAACAAAGCCAGCTCAGAATATGATGAAGCTTCAGCTCAGATGTAGGACCGACACAAACACACACACACACACACACACACACACACTCACACACTGTAGCAACATGTATATATATACATCACAGACACGCCGCGTCACCTCCAAATGTGTCACCTGGTCCATTTTTAACACCTTCAGCCTGAAAATGAACACAAAGGGACGAAGAATTTTTTTGTCCAATGAGGTTCATGAACACAAAAATCTTTCTTTGGGTAAAATGAATAAAGAAAAACCTTCACAAAGACAGGTGAGGCAGGTGTGCGTGTGTGTGCGTGTGTGTGTTTGTGTGTGTGTGTGCGTGTGTGTTACATTACAGCTGTGCTAACATGACAAACAGAATAACAGATGAAAGACGGACTGAAGAGGAAGAAGTTCAGCCGATTGACACGTTGGTCTAAACTAGGGGTGTTCAAACTACGACCCGTGGGCCAACTTTTGGTCCGCAGCAAATTTTAAAAATAGAATAAAACGTGGCCCACACATGAAACTCACACGTGACAGTGTTGTATTTCTTAGTTTTCACACTAAGTGGAGCTACTGACTTAAACAAAGCAGGAGCAATCAAAGAAAAAAACTGCTGCATGACCAAAAATGGAGGAACCAAAGAGACGCAAAATGCCAATTTTTCTTTATAGAAGTCAAGAGGACGTGTGTCTTTTGTGGTAATGAAAGACTACAATGTACGATGACGACACTATGAAAGCAAACATCAGATCTACACGTCCAACACTGGACGTGTAGGCAGTTAGCCTGCTAGCTCAAAAACTTTACTTTTTCCGTGCTAACAAAACACAAGAAAATGCCACAATAGCCAGTTACAAGCTAGCTCAACTCAATGCTCCACACGGGAAACCTTCCTCAGACGGTGACTTCATAAAACAGTGTCTCACTAAGGGAAGGAATAAGGTGCCCCGAGGAAACGCAGGACTTCAACAACGTTAGCGTGTCCAGTAAGAGTTATGACGTTAGCATGTCCAGAAACAGTTACGACGTTAGCATGTCCAGAAACAGTTGCGACGTCAGCAGGTCCAGAAACAGTTAGGACGTTAGCATGTCCAGAAACGGTTACGACGTTAGCGTGTCCAGAAACAGTTACGACCTTAGCATGTCCAGAAACAGTTACGAAGTTAGCATGTCCGGAAACAGTTGCGACGTTAGCATGTCCAGAAACGTTTACGACGTTAGCAGGTCCAGAAACAGTTACGACCTTAGCATGTCCAGAAACGGTTAGGACGTTAGCATGTCCAGAAACGGTTACGACGTTAGCGGGACCAGAAACAGTTAGGATGTTAGCATGTCCAATAACAGTTAGGACGTTAGCATGTCCAGAAACAGTTAGGACGTCAGCATGTCCAGTAACAGTTAGGACGTCAGCATGTCCAGTAATAGTTAGGACGTCAGCATGTCCAGTAACAGTTAGGATGTTAGCATGTCCAGAAACAGTTACGACGTTAGCAT
>OMNV01026814.1:0-10712 GCA_900303265.1 Brotula barbata | reverse complement strand
TGTCCTTGTGTCCTTGTGTCCTTGTGTTCTTGTGTCCTTGTGTTCTTGTGTCCTTGTGTTCTTGTGTCCTTGTGTCCTTGTGTCCTTGTGTCCTTGTGTTCTTGTGTCCTTGTGTTCTTTTGTCCTTGTGTTCTTGTGTCCTTGTGTTCTTGTGTCCTTGTGTCCTTGTGTCCTTGTGTCCTTGTGTTCTTTTGTCCTTGTGTTCTTGTGTCCTTGTGTCCTTGTGTTCTTGTGTCCTTGTGTCCTTGTGTCCTTGTGTCCTTGTGTTCTTGTGTCCTTGTGTCCTTGTGTCCTTGTGTCCTTGTGTTCTTTTGTCCTTGTGTTCTTGTGTCCTTGTGTCCTTGTGTCCTTGTGTCCTTGTGGAGTCCTCATACTCTGATGTTTATTATCATTTATTTTTAGTCTAACCTGGTGCCACACTTTATATATACACACACAAACATGATGATAATGTTGCTTTAAGACGTAGAAAATGTCAGAGTAAAACTTTCTTTCTTCCTCCCTCCCTCCCTCGCTCCCCCCTCTCTCTCTCTCTCTCTCTCTTTCTTTCTTTCTTTCTTATTTTCTTTCTTTCTTCCTTCCTTTCTCTCTCTCTTTCTTTCTTTCTTTTTTCTTTCTTCCTTTCTTTCTTTCTTCTTTCCTTCCTATCTTCCTTCCTTCCCCTCTCTCTCTCTCTCTCTTTCTTTCTTTCTTTCTTCCTTCCTTCCTTCCTTCCTCTCTCTCTCTCTTTCTTTCTTTCTTTCTTTATTCCTTCCTTCCTATCTTCCTTCCTTCCTTCCCTCTCTCTCTCTTCCTTCCTATCTTCCTTCCTTCCCCTCTCTCTCTCTCTCTCTCTTTCTTTCTTTCTTTCTCTCTCTCTTTCTTCCTTTCCTTCAGATCCAGTGTTCAGGAGCTCAGACATCTGACCAACCGCTCAGCACCGGGACAGAAACATGAAGCAGCAGAGGACAAACGACGTGTCAGATGTTTGTTTCTGTGTTCATCCTCCAAATGATCAGCTCCAATCATCACTCTCATGACTGATACACCAGCAATGATTCAAAATGTTTTGTCTAGGCCTTTGAATGGAGCCTGATGGATCCATGGAACATGTCTTACAGCCTGTAAAAACATGAAAACATTTTAAAAAGGTTCAAATGTTTTCCAACAACATGACTCAGAAACACCAAACAACGCGACCACATTACTTCACCGACAACCTGATCCAGACCGCAATCAATATAATCGAACGTAATCAGAAGGACCGAGGATACCTGGGGGTTTGGACTGGGGAAACTCAAAGACTGGGGGTTTGGACTGGGGAAACTCAAAGACTGGGGGTTTGGACTGGGGAAACAAAAAATTGTGGATTTGGACTGGGGAAACTCAAAGACTGGGGGTTTGGACTGGGGAAACTCAAAGACTGGGGGTTTGGACGGGGGAAACTCAAAGACTGGGGGTTTGGACTGGGGAAACTCAAAGACTGGGGGTTTGGACGGGGGAAACTCAAAGACTGGGGGTTTGGACTGGGGAAACAAAAAATTGTGGATTTGGACTGGGGATCTCCAGAGGCTGGAGATTTGGACCGTAGAAACTCAAAGGCTGTGGATTTGGACCGTAGAAACTCAAACACTAGAGATCAGGACTGGGGACATGTGATGGGGCCCTGCAGCAGCCGCTGACTGCCACGTCGGCAACTGGCTCTGCACGAGTCTGCTAGCTGAGGGTGAAGGACACGTCGCCGTAGGACCGTAGGTGAAGAAAAGGTGTCTAGTAACAACATATATCCAGAAGGGTGAATTCAAAGACTCATAAATGTCTCCAGATTGATACAACTTAACAAGTCAGGCACCGGGTTGAGACCTGATTTTGTCAAATCGATGGTGCATCACTTCCATTGTTTGAGTGCGAGGAGCGAGGCCCCTGTTCTGTCCTCACTGTGGGCGTCCAGCTTGTCTCTCTCAGAGGTAGGACATGGACATCATCTGCTGTCCTCGTTTATCCTGTTAGTATCTCCTTGACTTCCTTTTACGAGCGTGCAGCATCGTTGATAACAAGTTCTTTCCCACCTGACATCAGATTTGGTCTGGGACACGTCTTCATTTCATATTTATCGTCTCCGTGTTCAGACCTGTCCGTCTTTAGGCCTCGTCCTCTAAGTGGAATGTGTTTCATCTGAAAATCCAGGAAAAATCAGGCAATGTTGACAAAAATAATTCAGTATCCCAAAAGTTTTACAGTCCATGCTGTAATCCTGACCGGATCAGAACAAGAACAACAACAAACAACAAACAACAAACAACAAACAACAAACAACAAACAACAACAAACAAACAAACAACAAACAAGCAGAAACATTGAAGATCAGCAATTACTGATTTGCTGAAATCCGTTCTTGTATCATGGCACACCAAAGTCCGTGTGTCGGTAAACTCCTCTTTTTACTGATATGCTGCTTTCAGTTCACCCGGACAGGATGTTTAGTTGATGTTCCTGTTTTTGTTTTCTCTGCCTGCTTTGGACCAGTTCTCTCCACGGCCAAACGTTTGTTCAATGAATGAATGATTGTTGTTTTCTTACTCCTGTACTTCATATTATTGTCAGCACTTTTTCTGTTTGTGTATCAAAGTGCCGTCCAGATGAAGTTAGCTTGATTTGTTAAACGTTTAATCCCGTGAGAATAAATCTTCCGAACCCAACATGACCGAGCAGCAGCCATCGCTGTCCTCTGTCCTCAGATGATATGAGAGCGGATGTCTTCATTTCCGCTTTGACTCGTCCAGATTACGATGAAGACGTTTCAGCGACTTTTCCAACAGTTGTCGTAACGTGGATTATACTGCAATTAAGCAATAAATTGGCTTCTGAAATAGGAACACTGTAATATAATTATAATCAGCAGAAATCAAAGAGACGTTCCCTGATCACGCGAACATCTTCATCCCTCCGTGTTCCCTCTACGCGACGTGAAGCTTTGCTGCCGTGACACAACACGCCCGGTGTGGACATTTATCCTCGGACCCCCGTTGACTCTGTGCTCGCCCTTATGTCATCTTAGTCTCAGTCACCGTGAAGACAAACGCTCTGAGCGTACGGAAGCGTACCGCCTGTCTCCATCTTCATCTTCCTCCGATGTGTTGTGAGCACAGATGTAATCTATGTACGGTACGAATGGAGCTGCTGATCAGAACGAAAAACACAAACTTTGTCTCTCTCTCTCTCCCTCCCGTGTCTCTCACCTTTTCTTTTCTTTGGACTTTATCTTTTCTATGTGTACATAAAACAATCTGAAATCTTATAGTTTTGTACATGTAATTTTTATGGTGTGTGGATATTTTGTAATAAAATAAAATAAAACTGGATGATCTTGGTTTGGTTCATCTCTCTTTCTTTGATTATCTTGTCATGTCTCCGTCATTAAAAGTTGTACTGTTTTTGTCCGATGTCCTTCAGTCAAAGCGTTCAGCTGATGTGAATTTGTGGGCCCGCGCTGCACTCTGAACCACGTATGGTTCATTAAAATGTTGAATCATGCGTTCTGTAATCATACTTGCACATCGTACACATGCCTATACCATATCACCGTGCTCTCCATGTGCAGCGTTTCCGTGTACCCTACCGCACTGAACGTATGTTAGGGTCAGACAAGGGGACAGGGGGACATCAGAACGTTCAGAGGGACTTTTTGGATATTAATAAACAGTACATATAGATATCTGGTATTATTTCCTCTCCTCACTCCATCTCTCTAATATCCAATCTTCCACCCCACTCCGGTCCTCACGTCAAATCCATCCCTGGTTTTTCTCCCCTTTGACTCTTGGTAGCCAGCCAGCTCGTCACATCTGTCATTCTCTCCCTCCTTCATTTGCATCACCACCTGTTCACCACATTTCCTCCTCCTGTCCATCCATGTATGTACAGCACGCAGAGCACCTCCACTTAGCATTGACGGGCAGGAAAGGGTCATATTTATCAACGGGGTGAAAGGTCACTGACCTCTTAGCTCGAGTTGATGCATGTGGGTTTTTACTGCATGACCACCACAGCACGAGGAGAGGGAACACACATTACCACCAGGATCCATTCTCATCAGCCATCTTCTCTGTAGATCTACTTGGACTGGATGATGTCTCACTCATATTTCATCTTTTCTCAGAGCTCTGTGTTTCTCTGACCTTTAAAGACAGCAGCTGATCATTGTTTTGTGGAACTTCGCTTAAGAAGATCAGTCCTGCTAAATTCAGCATCTTGGGGATCGATTTACTAAATCCGCTCCAACTAAAGATGTGAAGAAAGAATGAAGGGAACTTTATTGATCCCTGTGGGGAAATTAATTCTCTGCATCTGTACCCATCCTCAAAGAGCAGCAGCGGGCAGCACACACATGGAAACACACACAACAGGGCCCGGGGACCGACTCCAGATCCTCCTCCCGGTGCCTCGGTCAGGAGGGATTCACCTGACGTACACGGAGGGAACCCACACAGACACGAGGAGAACATGCAAACTCCACATAGAAAGGTGTGGAGGTCAAACCCACGACCTTTTTGTTTTGAGACAACAGCGCTAACTACCACGCCACGATGCCACCAGAGTCAAACGAGAGAAGAAGAAGATGACACGGTTTTTGGATTTTAAGGCCAGTTACTATAATTTGCTGCCGTTCATATTTGACAATCCCTCCATCCAGACCACGTTCTCTCTGATCCTGTTCAGGGTTGTCTGAAACCAAGCCCACCTCCATGAATGACTGGACTCTACACCACATCGTCAGGTCAACAAAACTCGCCCATTTCCTCACTCTCCTTTCCTCTTTGGCTGGTCCCCTGTGAGGTCTCAGTCCCTCAGGGCCTCCATCTCTAGACAGCCTTTGTCCAACACGTGGGGCCTTCAGTCAACCGAACGCTCCGGTACGGGCTGCTCGTCTGGCAGACACGCCAACCTTTCACGTTTGGTGCCAGCGGCTTCGACGCGGTCGTCCGCCTGACTTAAACTATAAGGATACTGTTCATAAAACCTACGAGTCACTGGACCACAAAGCGCTGAGCGAAGACATCCTGTCAATACCCAGATTATGTCTGAGCGAGTCCTCTAAGGTTGTCCGAGTTAGTTACTTAGTGTTCCATCAGGTTTCACTACTTAACAAACTGGACTGCTCTGCTAATGATTTATTTATACTCCTGATATCACCCGAGGACAATTGGTCCTTGTCTCTCCTTGTTACGAGACAGACAAGTGACCAGGGCTCGCCTGGAAAAGTGTCAGAACCCGGTCTGCCGATCGCCACTCACCACATTCGGTGTTCCGAGTGGTATTGACCGATCGTTGGTTGCTGCCACATCGATCTGGGCTTGTCTGACCGGGGACCACGTGTTAGCCTTGGTACTCAGCGGGCTGCGTTCCGTACCCCCCACAGAACACTGAGCCGACGGGCTGGGGTCCGGGGGAGGGGAACAGCACATCCAAAGACGCTCTTCTCTTTCTTTCTCCTGATCCCTTCATCCTTCCTTTCCACTAACCTTCACGTACTCACTCGTAGGCACCCGTTAGCCTCGTATGTGGACAGCTGCTTCCTGTGTTGGCCTTTTGTTTCCTCTTAAATTCTGTATCACACATTCTACGCAGGTAATATTTGTAATACGAGGTCATTTTTAAAACTAACCTGGAGCGATTAAAATATGCATGGAACAATATACAGAACAAAAAAAAGTGGCACCTGGATAAAATAAAAAGAGCACAAGTGACATATCACTTCATAGAAACTCAAATGATCACGTCTAACAAGAGAAAAACACAAACAGGAGACACACAACATACACGTTGTCTTCTGGTCTTTTCTGCTGCACGTCTGCTCCTGAATCAGAAAAGCTGCTGTGACAGAGCCGACGTCTGTGATACACAGACTCCAAATATGTGCAAGTAGCAACAGCAGCTGGCTAACAAGTGTTAGCATTAGCTCACGCCGTGCTGAGGACAGAAGATTGCAGCTGAGTAGACGTCCAGGTTTTCTCCACACAGTCCCAGCTGTTCCTGTGATTGGTTGCAGTTGGACGTCCTTTGTGGAACTGGTGAAATCTGGTGTTACAGCACTGGCTGTGTGTTCTAGAATAAGTTGGTATCTCATCACCAGTGGATTATTAGTCAAATAAAATGAGAATCGTCTTTACACTTCATATTTTCTGCAGCTTTTTTTTGGTTTACTCTTCATATGGCGCTATAGTTTTGGAATGAATAAGTCTGTTGTAAATATCATTGGTGGACATGTGACCGCGCTACTCGTGCCAAAAAAGAAACATTAATCGACCTGATGGTATTCCTGTAACAATACAATCTATTAAATATCTTCATTGTGAAACACATTTGGAGGACTGTTGGACCTTGGTGGAGGTATGAACTCTAGCGAGATTTAAAATGGACTCTATGGAATGTGTAACTATGTTTAACAGGATGCATTCTCACAATCACAGCAGTGTTTCACGTCAAACAAAATTGACAAATAAAGAAACATATGTTGTAATAGCAATATTTTCGTTAGAACACAAAAGTTTTCCTGTTATAACAATGGGAGAATTTTTAAGGAATTGTGGGAAAAAAATGCTCCCATAGAACAAAAGCATTCGAAGGAAACTCAAACGTTCAGGGAATGAAGGGGCAGAACCAGAAGAGGGCAGAGACAGCGTCCCCGTCTCTTTGCCGAGCTCCCGCAGCGTCCAGACACTGAATCCTCCGAGCGAAGAGGACGCGAGCATCCTAACGGTTCACCAGTATCTATCGGCATCCCGCTACCACCGTCATCACAGGGAATAAACACCACCGCAGCAAAAGGAAGAGGGTTTGTGTGTTTCTACATCATGGATTCATAACAACTGAAGAGTTCTAAATTGAGAACCGTGTACATGATTGACGTTTGCCTATTCCGATGTACTATTGGCCTGATTACGCTACGACTCAGAGTATTTGTCTGAAGGAACCAGTGTGTGTGCAGGAGAAAAAAATACTAATGAAAGTGCAGGAGTGGAGAGAATTTATAGTGAAAGATGATGGTGATGGTGGAGAGGAAGAGGGTAAGTGGTATCAGAGAGATGGAGACAGGAAAAGGGGAGGGGGAGGGGATGTGAGGAGTATTGGCTGTGGGGACTCAAAGAGATGAAGACGTTACACCGAGTCTGCACTGAACTCAAGGACACTTATCCAGATTGAACAGGAGAAGATAGAACATGAGGTTCTCGGTGAAAAAGAAGAAGTTGCCGTGGTAACAATGACTCTTCTCAGTGAGAGTGAAGGCTGTGCAGATGAAAGGGACTTTTACTTCACTCTGCCACCGAGCAACGTACACAAACGTTGGACAGGGATTTATGGACCCGGCCTGCAGGATCCTTGTTGTGCTGAGTTCACCTTGTTCCGTGTTCCATAACACAAACATCGTTTCTAGTGCATCTTAAGTCACGTGATGCAGCTATTTGTGGAAAAGGAAAAAACAACATTCATCACTGTAGGGACTCTCATTAGAGTTCATACTTCTGCCAAGGCCAAACAATCCAGAAATAAATCGTTGATTGCACGCAAATGTATCTCCACTGGCGTAGGCGTGGCGTAGGGCCTGAGAGTGATCGGCGTGTTGCTGATTCGCTCCTCCGTGTCGAAGGTCCCTGAGCGAGACCCTAAACCCAAATGCTCCCAACAAGCAAGTGGGCCTTGGATAGTTACCACGGCTGTCGGTGTGTGAATGGGTGTATGAATGGGTGAATGTGTGTATGAATGGGTGAATGTATGTGTGAATGTGTGTATGAATGGGTGAATGTGTGGGTGAATGTGGTATAATGGGTGAATGTGTGTGTGAATGTGTGTATGAATGGGTGAATGTGTGTGTGAATGTGTGTATGAATGGGTGAATGTGTGTATAAATGGGTGAATGTGTGTGTGAATGTGTGTATGAATGGGTGAATGTGTGTGTGAATGTGTGTATGAATGGGTGAATGTGTGTGTGAATGTGTGTATGAATGGGTGAATGTGCGTGTGAATGTGTGTATGAATGGGTGAATGTGAGGCACTTTAGAAATAAGCGCTGTAAAAATGCAGTCGGTCTAACTTCCACTGGAGTGGACTGGAGACAAAGGTCTAAAACCTCTAACCTCTAACAAATGTATAAAATCAAACAACGAGCAGCACCAGAGATGCTGAGTCATCAGATACCAGGGAGTTTTCATGGTGACAGCAGGATCTGGAAAATGAGTCCAACTTCTCAACACAGCTGGGCAGTCAGCTGGCAGCTGCCTCCTTCATAATACTTTAGAATATTATCATCACATCATTGAACACACTTAACATAACAAAGGCAAACATTAGTGAAGCCTCTTAATTTGAGACGTTTGCTGGCAGCCGTCACGTTGAAAAGGTTCTTAAGTCAGGCTGTTCGCCTTAATGACAAAGAAAGGAAATCATTTGTGTCTGCTTCATCCAATCTGATCACTTTATGGCCATTTAAGAAGGAGAGAGTCCACTTCATGGGAGGCCAAGGAGACCATTAAGGCACAAACATTTCACTCTTACACGGAACAATACACATATAACACATTAACACATGAAGTCAGTGCCACTCTGATGGTCTCAAACTCACCAAGCTAACACACAAACACACACACACACACACACACACATATATGAAAGAATGCATGCTGTTAATTTTCATGTAATTATTCGCTGGGCTTGACCTTTATCAAAAATTATTGAAATGCTATGAAGAGACAATCTCCGCTTAGGATTAACATTTCAGTTTGAACATTTAGAGGCAGGAAGTTCTTCGTCATCCAGCCTTTAAAAGTTTGGAGACGGGACTCCAGGTTAGAGAGCTTCAAGCTATGGGATGATTTATGGAGACATAGAACTGAGAATCATCTGCATATGGATGGAAATCTATGTCATCAAGAGGACGCATGTAAATTGAAAAGAATATATGGCCAAGTACCTTACGGGATGTAACGACGACCTGGCATCATTCAACGCGACGAAATGGGTCCTATCTCTCAGGTAACATCTGAACCAGGAGAGAGCCAGCTTATTGATTTGGTCGTAATTTTCAAGATGATCCAGTAATATATGATGTTGAATGCTGCACTCAAATCTTGGAATCGGCTGTAAGGAGCAAATGGTTTGTTATTTTGATCAGAGCTGTTTCAGTACTGTGCAAGGCTCTGAAACCAGACTGAAAAGATCGATCAATCAGCTGATTGGCTACGAGACGTTGACGAGATGTCTAAGATTGTTGAACCGTGACGGGTTGAGTTAGACGGACGCAGCCAGACGTGTTCATGTGGCAACTTAGATCGCTCAAACTGATACAGGGGGGCTAACAAAGAATCCAAACATAATAGGAGCACCTCAGTCTGCAGCGCCTGCATCCAAAGGTCAGCTCTGCCAGGTTTCACAGAGGCCCAGCAGATCCAATCTAACCAAGGATCAGGTCAGATTAGCAATGATTTGATATGAATGAAGCCAAAATGAAGACCAGTCCTGTTCACAGGGGGTGTCAGTTCATTTTCATGAAGCCAGAGCCTTAATCAGTGTTAACCACCTACTCCTCCTCCCTACACTCACCCAGCACGGCTTCTCTGGATCTGTCCTACGTTGGTTCATGTCCTATCTCTCAGGGAGATCCTTCAGAGTGTCCTGGAAAGGGGATGTGTCCAAATCCCACTACCTGTCCACTGGGGTACCTCAAAGATCTGTGATTGGCCCCCTACTCTTTTCAATCTACACCACCTCTCTTGGTGCATTCATCCAGTCACACGGCTTCTCTTATCTCTCCTATGCTGATGATACCCAGCTCATCCTATCGTTCCAACCAGACGACCCCACAGTCTTCAACTGAACCTGCCTAAGACTGAACTCCTTGTCTTTCCAGCCTGTCCCTCTGCGTAACAACAGATCAGAGTCTATCTGGACTCTGCACAGATAACTCCATCACAGTCTGCTGGAAACTTGAGAGTCATTATTGATAACCAACTGACCTTTAAGGAACATGTGTCCTCTGTGACATGATCATGCTGCTTCACCCTAAACAGCATCTGGAAAATCAGACCACATCTGTCTGAACATGCAGCACAACTCCTAGTCCAGGTGCTTGTAATCTCACGCGTAGACTACTGCAAAAGGCAGGACTCCCCACATGGACCCTCAAACCTCTGCAGATGATCCAGAAAGCAGCGTCTGGTCTTCAACCAACCCAAAACAGCACGTTACTCCTCTGTTCATATCACCTCACTGGCTCCCAGTTGCTGCTCCCATCAAGTTCAAGTCCCTGATGCTCGCCTACAAAGCAGCAATCAAAACTGCTCCCACCTCCCTAACTTCCCTCATTCCGGTCTAAGCTCCTTCCTGCCCATTTCACTCACTGCAATCACACCCAGGCCCTAAATCAAGAACTAGACTGTTCTCCTCTGGCTAAAGGCTAAAAACCCAGCTCTTTAGGGAATACCGTCTCACACCATGAACTGTGTACCCTCTGTATATGTGCACTCCTTGTCTTGCCTCCTTGTCTTGCCTCCTTGACTTGCCTCCTTGTCTTGCCTCCTTGTCTTGCCTCCTTGTCTTGCCTCCTTGACTTGCCTCCTTGTCTTGCCTCCTTGCTCTGCCTCGTAGCACCTATGTCCCTTGGACCAGAACCTGAGCTCTATGACTGTCCTTGTCCTACTGAATAGATCCTGCTTGTGTTGTTGAAATTTTCATATCTA
>OMNV01026812.1:0-10444 GCA_900303265.1 Brotula barbata | reverse complement strand
TGAATTCTGGTGAATCATGGTAATTTCTGGTGAATCCTGGTGAATCCTGGTAACTTGTGGTAAATCATGGCGAATCCTGGTGAATCCTGGTGAATCCTGTTAACTTATGGTGAATCCTGGTATTTTGTGGTAAATCGTGGTGAATCCCGGTAACTTGTTGTAAATCCTGGTGAATCGTGGTGAATCCCGGTAACTTGTGATGAATCCTGGTGAATCCTGGTAAATCCTGGTGAATCCTGGTGAATCCTGGTAACTTGTGGTAAAATCTGGTGTTTTTCCTTGGAGTAATGAGAGAGAGTATACAGTCCTGAATAAGGTAGCAGTTTGAGTGCAGTTTCCAAGTCAGACCAGGCAGAGGCGGAGTGGAGGTCTCATCAGGAGCACACATGGAAACTCTGAACTCTGAACTCTGACCGTGGTGTAATGGTGCTGTTTGTGGTTTCCCAGAATGCTTGGGGTCAGATGATGTTTGAGATGACTGAAACTGATCAAACCTGTTTCATTCATGTTGCCTTTCTTTTTATTCTTCATGCTAATGTGGCTTTAAAGCAGACATTAGAAATGTGTTGAAGTATCTGATGTATCTGCTCACATAACTCCCGTGACGCTGACTCGTTGTTGTACGTTGTGTTTTTTTGGTGTGTCCTCTTATTGTCCTGCTTTCATTTTGGAAAATGTTTTTTCCTGACAACATTTTGATCTTTTGGAATGATGTCTATGTTTTTGAGATGCTCTAATCGCTCCTCTCTCTCCCCTGTCCCTTTCTGTCCTTGGTTCCTCTCTTTTTCATCTTGTCTTTGAAATCTTTTCCTGGACACCCTTCTTCTCTCATTCCTCCTCCTCCTCCTCCTCCTCTATCGCTCCCTCTGCAGGATTTAGCAGCTGTTACAACACATAGATCTGATGTGTCTGGATCAGAGGAGGACAATAGGGATGGAACGTAACAGATCTGAAGTTGGGGAAGAGTTTCTGACTGTCTTTAAAAAGCAGAAGAAAAATTGACCCAGTCCTGCTGCAAACCATCAATGACCCCCCTCCCCCTCCATCTCACCCTAACCCTGTTTAGAGTCAGGGTCTGTTTGCTGCCTGTGATCTTATTGGGCCCTCTTAGTGTTCAAATATAGATTCTACCTCTTGCCTCTGAGCGCACACCAAGCTGGGTCAACAGCATGGACCCAGCAATGTATCTCCTCACACTCGTTCTAAGTAAACGAGGCCGGCCGAGTCCCTCGACCAGAACGCCCCCATTCAGCGTGGTGGCAGATGGGTGCCTGATGGGTGCTTTGGGCGTGGTCCTTCTATTCAGCCTGGTCTCGTGCCAGAAGATGGACCCTTCCAAAAACCCCGTAGTTACCACCAACTATGGCAAGCTCCGAGGCATGAAGAAGGACTTGAACAATGAGATCCTGGGCCCCGTGGAGCAGTATCTGGGCGTTCCCTATGCCACTGCACCTATTGGCGACCGTCGATTCCAGCCACCTGAAGCCCCCGGATCCTGGCAGGAGGTCCGGAACGCCACCCATTTTGCCCCCGTTTGTCCTCAGAACGTGCACGGCGTGCTGCCGGAGATCATGCTTCCTGTGTGGTTTACGGACAACCTGGACGTGGCGGCAGGTTACATCCAGAACCAGAGCGAGGACTGCCTCTACCTCAACGTCTACGTACCCACAGAGGACGGTGAGTGGACAGTGGGAAGAGGAGGGTGGATTGCTAACATGTAAGTGTGAGGTATTTAGTGGAGCGAGTAGATAATTAGGAGCCTCGTGACAGACGAAGAGTTTGGTTTGAACGTCATGAGTCCGTTTGCTCTTTGAAGATGAGGACTGTGGGCCATTTTCATAAAACGGGATGGTCAACGCGTTAGACCTCCGTCACGGTGGTCTCAGCCAGTTTACCCCATGACCGTTGAATTCTGTGGCCACATTGCAGGCAGCAGCCAATCACAGAAGGCCACCTGTTCCTTTTATGAATATGGCCCCTGACCTTTGACACTGAGTGTATGTGGGCTGTTAAAGTAAAGTACATGCATTCCACGGAGCGTCCACCATTTTTCCAAACCCTCTTTGCTGGTTTTTCATGCTGTTCCCGGGAACAAAGGGCCTCTCAGATCCTGTTTCAGACATGTTGGTCACCATTAGGAGTGTCAGCAAGAAAAGGGAAATATTTTCATTTTTTTGGAGGCTGTGAGACCTCATAAAAAGTAGAAACTTCCATGAGCGTCACCTCTGTCCTTTATTTGTCTAACCAAGGCTGCAGTGCAGTGGAACTTTATTTTTCAGCCCTCAGAACCACCCAAGGCCTTAAGGAAGCACTTTCATTTTGTTGTGTTTTTTTCCTGGAAATATGATCTTCATATCAACACACACACACACACACACACACACACAAGGTCATTTATGTGTGAAATTACAAAGAAAACATCAACAATGTCCCATGTTTCTGGTCAGTAAATGCTGCTGCTCCAGGTGTTCTGTCATCTCTCCAACCCTTTTTTTTTTTGTTTTTGTCACATGTTTTGGTGTGAACAACAAAATGAACAGTTGAGACGTCTCTCAAGCTGAAGGAACCGACCAATGAAAAAATAAAGTCCAGGCGGTGTCACTCAGTACGGGCTAACGTCGGTCTGATTGGTCCACTTTGGCTCGGTTCCTTTCAGTGCTTTTCAGATTTGCCAGGCTGAGTGAACATCGATGGTCTGTTACTTTCGAGCACACAGGAAGTCTTTTACATGTTGTAACTCTTTATGTGTGTGGGTGTTTTTGCCTCCCGTATACGATCAAATCCGGACCCGCAGCGCAGATCTAGATTTGAGATTGATTCCTTCTTCACTTCCTGTCAGTGACCCCTCTCGGTACGTCTCCCTCCCCGTAACCAAAGTGTGTTTATCTCTTCCCTTTCAGCACCTCCCGTCCCTTCCCTGGACTCTGTAGCCTCTTCATCCCGTCACGGTCAGGTGTAGCTCAGCAGGCTGAACAGAAAGCTACACATCAGAATCTGATCCATTTCACAACTCTCTCGCTCTCTCACACACACACACACACATTCTGACCTCCCACATACACACTCTGTCGTAACGATACAAGTGGCTCCCGTTGCCGCCTCTTTACTCCTTCTGAGCCTGCTGTGTGTGATGATGATGATGATGATGATGATGATGTGGAGTAGTATACATCCTTTATTGATTTCAGTCTTCACTGCTGTCAGGTGTGACTTTGCTGCCCTCAGCACTCCCATCAGCCCCGGGTGTTGGTAGGGAGGGGAGGCTATCGATTAGAAATATTCACTGCATTTCAATGATTCATTAGGGGGTAGTGGAGAGAATCATCCCCCCATACCCCCCATACCCCCCACTCCCACTCCCACCCACAGACACACACACATACACATGAAGTTCTGCTGTTCTTTGTCCAGCTCCAAATCCTCTCTGGTTGCTTTATTTTTGCAGTCTTTTTACTTTGAGCACATTAACACCCTGTAACCACAGCTGTTCAACAGCTGTTCAACAGCTGTCTCCAATTCTAATGTCCAAACTTCAACTTGATTAACATTTTGAATCAGTGAATGAGATCTGGTCCGTTCTCTGCCCTCTAGAAGTGAAGGATGATCCTGGCTTTTCTCCGCGTAGAACGTGCCGTACATTAGAAGCCAGGAAAACCCTCACGTAATGTAGGGAGGGAGGGGCCACAGCGGTCCCCCTGGAGATGACATCCCATAAATCATAGGAAGAGGTTTTCATCTGACTCCTGCAGAGTCACGGTGGATCGATGGACTCAGGGAGGAGGAGAGCGCGGTCTCACAGACACACAGCACGCCTCTCTCTTCAGCCACAGACGGGGGGACCTTGCGGTGAAGGAGGTCTCAGCAGCCCACCTTCTTCACAGAGGAGGGTGTCGGCAGAATCAGGTCCTGATGATTATGATGCCATCCCAGAACGAGCCACGGCTGGAGACATCTCATTTATGTGTCGTTCAATTAGTCTTATTCATACATTAAATGAAACATCAACTTCACCTGGGGATTTGAACCACTAACCTCAGTGCTGGTCGCGCCCCATGTGTTCTAAAAGCCCCAAAAGGTCGGGTGCACTATGCATCGTTCCAGTCGATACTTTATCCGTCTTTATGGAGGAGCCTCAAACTCCTACAATCCCACAGTCGCCAATATTTACAGAGAAGATTCATCAAGAAGGGTTCAGCACCAACACAAGAGAGCAGAGAGGGGCCAAGGACCAGACCACCTGACCTTTTAGACTGGGCCAGACCACCTGACCTTTTAGAGTGGGACAGACCACCTCACCTTTTAGACTGGGACAGACCAACTGACCTTTTAGAGTGGGACAGACCACCTCACCTTTTAGACTGGGACAGACCAACTGACCAGATGACCATCTTTCTATATAGAGAGAACAGTAGTCCCTGGTCCCTGGTCCCTGGTCCCTGGTCCCTGGTCCTTGGACTCTTCGTGTGCCTCACACCCAGGCCTTATTCAATGTTCTGTCGGATGGTGTGCAGGTTGCTCGTGGTGATGTCCGTTAGTCCTTTTTGAAAGTCTCGTTCATCAGGGTCAAAGTGAAAGAAAGTCCATCAAAGTCAATCTTCATCTCTTCTTGTTTCACCTCGCTCTTCCTCCTTCCTGTCTCTTCGTCTTAAAATGTCTTTCAACGTTTTCATCCAGCTAAGTGAACACAACTGGTCTTGGTTCCACACATAATTTGAAAAGGTCAACCTGTGTTGCTTCAACTGCCTGAAGTTTGAAGTCCTTCCAAAGCCCTCAGCCATAAGAAAATGGAACAAAGTCATCTAAACCTTATTACTAAGATAAGATAAGATAAGATAAGATAAGATAAGATAAGATAAGGTAAGGCGAGGCTAGGCGAGGCGAGGCGAGACGAGACGAGATGAGACGAGACGAGAAGGTAAGGTAAGGTAAGGTAAGAAAAAATGAGATAAGGTAAGGTAAGGTAAGATTAGATAAGACGAGACGAGACGAGACGAGGTAAGGAAAGGTAAGGTAAGAAAAGATGAGATAAGATAAGATAAGATAAGATAAGGTAAGGTAAGGTAAGATTAGATAAGATGAGACGAGACGAGACGAGACGAGACGAGACGAGAAGGTAAGGTAAGGTAAGAAAAGATGAGATAAGGTAAGGTAAGGTAAGGTAAGATTAGATAAGATGAGACGAGACGAGACGAGACGAGGTAAGGAAAGGTAAGGTAAGAAAAGATGAGATAAGATAAGATAAGATAAGGTAAGGTAAGGTAAGGTAAGGGAAGATTAGATAAGATAAAATAAGGTAAGATAAGATAAGATAAGGTAAGGTAAGGTAAGGTAAGGTAAGGTAAGGTAATCTTTTATTGTCCCACAACGGGGACATTTGTGGGGTTACAGCAGCAGAGTTTTCTCTCTACAGCACACTAGAAAGGAGGCATCAAAAAAAAAGATATTAGGCTCACAGTAGCAAATTGTATAAAACATTTTATGCCATAGGCACATTGTGAATTCACTAAATTTAACACTGCTATTGCACAGAATATAGATTTATTGATGATATTGATTGATATTGCACATGGCGGTCATCAGTGTTTAGTTTGGTGTGTTTAGGGGACAGTGTTTGATGAAGATGTAGCCTGTCAGGGAGGTTCAGGGGCTGCGTTGAGATTGACAGAAGAAGGGGCAGACCAGGTTGTCTTGGCAACCCTGCACCTCCTCCGGTAAAGACTTTCCACTCTGAATGAAGGAATCAGGGAGGGCTCAGTTCCAGCTGTTACTATCCAGAGATCATTCTGCGGATGAGTTTAAGTACTCAGTGAGTACATACAGTACGTGTGTGCAGTAATACATGTACGTGCTCAGTAACCCACCCTGTCTGTACTACACTGGCGTGCCATCTGTTTTCTGTCACTCAGCTCAGATCTCTCTCTCTCCTCACCCATCTTTCCTCCACCGTTTCCCTCCAACCTTCCATCCTTTTTTTCCTGCTTGACCTCCACCCAGCTAACAATCATTACCATATTTGGATGAGCAATGAAGACAGAAATGAGACATTTATCTGCCCTTTTCAGCCTCAGGACAGTAGATTTCCTTTACAGCAGTGCTTCAGTTTGAAGCCCCCCTGCCTTGACCGGGCTGTGAACTCGTCTGGTTCTAATCAGGGCTTGGTGAAGTTCATCTAATGAGATTTGATGAAATCTGATGTTCCCTGACCTGTCAATTAAATCATGTGCACCAACTCACATGTGCTGCCGGGGTTCAGAGTCGTGCTGAGAGGAATGCGTTCGGGTCCCTGCACAGGACAAGGTGTGAATTTAGACCCATGCAAAAATAAAGACATAAATAACGAAGAAACTGGGCTGCAATCAAATGTCACCGTGGAGGCAAAAGTCACGGCCTCCGTCACACCGGACAACAGAGCCCCGAGCATTCTTGACCAAGACGTGGTCCTGGACGCGGTCCAACACAGATATGGAGGCTGTAATCACATGCATATGAAGAAAAGAAAACCTGCTACGGTGGACCGAGCTGCATGTTCACGTTTCACTGAAACAGAGTACAGAAGCAGAGCGAGCTCAGGTCAGCTCAGGTCAGCTCAGGTCAGGTCACCATCAAAAGAGTCACAGCAGCAAAAATAAGAACAGACATGAGCATCGTCATACCACTATGAATACTGCTACTACTACTAATACTACTTTGGTTCAAGGGTCCACCCCTCCCCTCCTGGATTGTGGGCTAGTCTTGGAAGAAGGCCTTGTGAGTTTCAGTGATATTGTCAGGCGATAAATGAAGATACTTTATTGTCACAATGAGATGTTTAGAGCAAACTGCAGTATAGAGGTGAACAGTATAAGAATCTAAGATTCAGTACAAACAGAAAAATACAAAATATAAAAATTCTGTGTGCATAAATAGGTGAAATGTCCTGCATGAGGAGGGAGGACGTTCCCGAGTACAGTTCAAATACTGCAAATGTAAGGATATTTCACCATGGTTCATGGTTCATGGTTCAGTGGTTCATGGTTCAATGGTTCATGTTTCATGGTTCAGTGGTTCATGGTTCATGGTTCGTGGTTCATGGTTCAATTGTTCATGGATCATGGTTCATGGTTCAATGGTTCATGGTTCATGGTTCATGGTTCACGGTTCAATGGTTCATGGTTCATGGTTCACGGTTCATGGTTCAATGGTTCATGGTTCATGGTTCAATGGTTCATGGCTTTGCATTTGCAGCAGGTTGTATCTAGTTTGAGTCTGTGAGCTGGTAAACCTCTTAGCTGTATTGATGACGTTCCTGTTCTAGGTGCAGCCAAGGTACCATGCTGTGATGCCCTATGTTCTAATGGATTCTATGGAGTGGCTGTAGTAGCAGGAGTTGACCAGCAGGTTCTGTGGAAGTTGTACTCTTTTAAGGCACCTCAGGATGCGAAGACCTTTCTTCGCCATCTCCGTTGTGTTGGTGTTCCGTGTCAGGTCATGGTAGACTTGGACTCCCTCGTATTTGAAGTTGTTGACTGCCTCAACCCTTTCATCACTGATGCTGATAGGACGGTGTCTGGATAGTCCAAGATCAATTCTTCTGTTTTTGTTTTATGGAGAACGAGGTCATTGTCTTGGCTTCAGCCCTCGAAGTTCTTGACCTCCTCTCTGTAGGCTGACTCATTGATGGTGTCATCCAAACGATGATGATGTTGAACTTAGAATAAGGGCTTTTTCCTTTTTTGGTCATATTCCCCATAGTTACAATTGAATAAAATGAAATTAGTCTCCTGTATTGGATCCTTCCATACGGGAGCAGTGGGCAGCAATTGAGGGCTCAGGGAGCAACTTGGAGTTCAGTGTCACGCTCAAGGACACTTCAACATTTTGGCAACAGGATGTGGGGATCCAACTGCCAATCTTGTAGTGAATTACTGCATTGGCCAGGAACCTACCCGGTCTCCTGCTTGGTAGATGAGAATTCTACCACTGAACCATCAGTGCTGGAAACATGGATGTGTTGCAGTCGTGCATGAAGCACGAGAATAGGAGGGGGCTCAGCACTCAGCCCTGGGGAGCTCCGGTGTTCAGTGTTATGGGGGAGCAAAGTGCTTGCCCATACGCATTGTTTGTGGTCTGTTAGTGAGGAGGTCCAGCAACCAATTGCATAGGTGGGTGTGGAGGGCAAAGTTGTTTTGTTTGTTGGCCAGCTTTTGGGGTCAGATGGAGTTCAAGTCAGAACTGAAAGAGCATCCAGACATACGTAGCTGTCAAAGGTTTCCTAGGTTACAACAAACTTAACCTTTTAGTATTTCATCACCTGAGAAAATCAACAGTTTGTGCAGTCTCAAGCTTAGCATAGCATTGTTAGCAGCACAGTTGCTCAGTGGTTAGCACTGGTGATCACAGCGAGAAGGCTGTGGGTTCAAGTCCAGGAGTTCACTGCTACAACTTCCTGTGTGGGGTGTGGATGTCCTCCCTGTGTCTACATGGGTTTCCCCCACCGGACCAACTACAGAACTCCTGACTTGAGAACATGCAAACTCCACACAGAAAGGTGTGATGGTTGACCCAAGGATTCAAACCCGTGACCTCAGCGCTGTTAGCCAACAGTGCTAACCACTACGCCACCATGCTGGGTTAAATGCAGAGAAATAATCCCCCTATGGGCCTCAGTAAAGTACTGTTCTTACTTTACCACGTGGATGGATGAGAGTGGACTCTGCTCCTTGACTCTGAAAGCCTACTGGGAGACTTCACGATGAGGGAACCAGAAGATGAGGGGGGCCAGTTAAGTAGAAGAAAAAAGACTTTTGGGTTATGATATGGGAGGGATTTGGAGAGAACTTCTGGCTGGCCTCAAAGATCATCTGGAAAACTAAGTTCTCTACTTCTTCCGTTCCAACACTCACTTGTACAGTTTGCAGCCTCCGACCTCCAAATCTGAGGCGATGGTTCTCCCACCGAGAAAGACCGCTTGTCCCCTTCAGGTGAGGGGTGAGCAGCTGCCTTCGGTGGAGGAGTTAAGATATATTGGGATGTCTCATGTGAGGTTCACAGGGATTAGGATAGCCACTTACTGTAGGTGCAACAAGTGCCGTAATGGGACAGTGGTGGTAAAAAAGGAGGAGCTGTCGCTTCTTTGTTCTCCCCTAAGCTTTGAGCTATGGGTGGTGATGAAAGAATGAGATTGTGATAGGGTGAGGAGCTCTGTGGTCTGGGAGAACCGGGCATCTGTACCACCTGGACGTGTCCTTTTGGAGGTGTTCTGGCCACGTCCGATTGGGAGAGACTACATCTCTTGGCTGGCTGGGGAACGTCTAAGGATCCCCCAGGAAAGTCTAGATGAGGTGTGCTCCTCCGTTGGCCCTGCTGATCCCTCTGGATTTGTCCCTCCCTTAGTTAACAGATTAGGATCTCTGTGCTCAGGGACGATGATGTAGACTGAGCTACGGTGAGCCATTGAACTGTCCAAAACCAAAACCAAAACCTGATTCTGTTCTGGCACTTTCCGGTGTTCTCCCTACACTGAAGTTATAGTTAGATGGTCTCCAAGGTTTTCCTGTTCTCAGAAGGAGAAAACCGCGTGTCCCACAGCAACATGTCGGAGAACTCAAGCAGGTTGGTGTCATTAAATGTCTATTTGAAGTGGTCCCAACCTGTAGATTTTAAAAAGAGAAGTGCTGATTGACTGTAAGCATTTCCTACAGACACATATGGAATAAACCATATATATCCATAAATTGTCCAAACATTTATAGAGTCAAATTTGTGAGGTAGGAAACACAATACCCATAGTATTTAAACTGCTGTTAATACTATTTATGAAGAACAAGATCAGATGTTGCTCATCTCTGTAAACCATTCAATTACTTTATGGTTATTGAATGAAATATCCCTAGAAGTAAACCAAGGTTTGTCGGCCCTCTTTCATATTTTCACTCTTTTAGTAGTGTTGCCTTTGCTTTAATAATTTATTTAAATGTATCAAGGAGAAGCTTCTCTTCCGCCGCCGTGAAAAAAAACAGAGGGCTGAACGTGAGAACAGCTGATGGCGGTTCAGAGCGTCGCTGTGTGGCCCCTTGGCGCTGTTATGCAGCATCATTTCCAACAAGGCTAATCAACAACCACAGCAGACGATGAGACAGACGAGCAGACAGACGAGCAGACAGACGAGCAGACAGACGAGCAGACAGACGATCAGAAAGACGAGCAGACAGATGAGCAGACAGACGATCAGACAGACGAGCAGACAGACGAGCAGACAGACGATCAGACAGACGAGCAGACAGATGAGCAGACAGACGATCAGACAGACGAGCAGACAGACGAGCAGACAGACGATCAGACAGACGAGCAGACAGACGATCAGACCGACGATCAGACAGAAGAGCAGACAGACGAGCAGACAGACGAGCAGACAGACGAGCAGACAGACGAGCAGACAGACGAGCAGACAGACGAGCAGACAGAC
>OMNV01026809.1:2500-10437 GCA_900303265.1 Brotula barbata | reverse complement strand
GAGAGAGGGAGGGAGAGAGAGAGAGAGAGAGAGAGAGAGAGAGAGAGAGAGGGAGAGAGAGAGAGGGAGAGAGAGAGGGAGAGGGAGAGAGAGGGAGAGAGAGAGAGGGAGAGAGGGAGGGAGGGGGGGAGGGAGAGAGGGAGAGAGAGGGAGAGAGAGAGAGAGAGACAGAGAGAGAGAGAGAGAGAGAGAGAGAGAGAGAGTGGTGCTTTTGCTCAGTCTGTCTGTAACACATTAACTCTCCTTCAAGCCAAGGTGAAAATCTGGGACAGTGCAGCGGGCGTCCGTGCCGTATGGATATATATATACACACACACGCGCGCGCGCACACACGCACGCACGCACGCATGCATACCCAGCTGTTGCCTGACCTACTTTGTGTGAACACCTTGCCGTCTGCAGGGCTGCACCTAGACACCTTCGCCGCCCGCCTCACGCCGGAGGAATGTCCTGAAAAGCCGCCGTTGCGTAGCGGCTGACATTCAAGTCGTTACAGTGACCGGAGCTGCAGCGTGTGGAGTGGGCGGAGCCTCCCGGTCCGGCCCACTTCATCTCAGCCAGATAACTCAGGCTGCAGTCTGACAGGAATCCTGTTGATCCTGAATGAATTAGTTGAATTTATTTGTCATGTCTGATTTATTGGTTTGCTTAGAGCCCGCCTCCCTGATCACATGACCTCCTTGATCACATGACCTCTGTCATCACACGACCTCCGTGATGTCACTACAGCTCATAGAATACAGCAAACCGAGTGATAGATCTATGATCCAGATCAGCCTGGACCAGGAGGAGATGGAGGGGTTCTTACTGAGATGACAAACATCGATCCAATGCTCACACACTCCTGCTCTTCCTCCCCGTGCTCCTCCTCCTCCTCCTCCTCCTGGGTCCTGACTTACCTTCAGTTTGGGCTGGGCTGTAACACAGCCAGCAAGACTCTGATCCAACCCACCTGACTCACCGTAACCATGTCCTCTTCTCTGTCCCACCATCTGCTCCCGCTGTCCTCTTCCTCTGTTCCACCATCTGCTCCTGCTGTCCTCTTCCTCTGTCCCACCATCTGCTCCTGCTGTCCTCTTCCTCTGTTCTCCTCTCCCCTGAACCTTTGAACCTCTGCGCTCCTCTCCTTTCCTCTCTTTTCTTCTCCTCACCTCTCCTCTCCTCCTCTCTTCTCCCTTCTACTCTCCTCTCTTCGTCTTTCCTCCTCTCCCCTTGTCTCCTCACCATCTCCTCTCCTCATCTTCTTCTCCTCTTCCTCTCCTCTCCTCTCCTCTCCTCTCGTGTTTCCTCCTCTTCCTTTCCTCTCCTCTTCTCCTTTCCTTTCCTGTTTCTTCTCCTTTCCTCTCCTCTTCCTCTTCCCCTCCTCCTTTCCTCTCCTGTTTCCACCTCTTCCTTTCCTCTCCTGTATCCTCTTCCTTTCCTCTCCTCTTCTCCTTTCCTCCCTTGTTTCCTCTACTTTCCTCTCCTCTTCCCCTTCTCCTTTCCTCTCCCGTATCCTCTCCTCTCCTCTTTCCTCTCCTATATCCTCTCCTCTCCTCTTTCCTCTCCTCTATCCTCTTCCTTTCCTCTCCTCTTCTCCTGTTTCCTCTCCCTCTCCTCTTCTCCTTTCCTCCCTTGTTTCCTCTCCTTTCCTCTCCTCTTCCCCTTCTCCTTTCCTCTCCTGTATCCTCCTCCTTTCCTCTCCCCTTCTCCTGTTTCCTCTCCCTCTCCTCCCCAGTCCAGTGAAGGAGGCTACAACGGCGTCTCCTCCACCGTGGTGTCTCAGGACTACTCTGCGCTCAAAGAGAACGAGATCTGCGTCAGTCAGGGTGAGACGGTCCAGATCATGGCCACCAATCAGCAGAACATGTACCTCGTCTACCGGCCGGCCAACAGCCAATCGCCTGCTGCTGAGGGCTGGGTGCCGGGATACGTCTTGGGCCCGCCCACCAAGTCCATAAAAGACTCCTCGTCCGCGTCGTCCTTCTCGACGGCGGTGGCCGACGCCGACCACATCAAGTAAGTCCCCGCCCCCGCAGGTGCGCTTCCTCCGATTGGACCTCACCTCCCCTAACCCTCCCCCCGTTATTTAACCCCTAACTCCTCCCTTTGACCCGTCGGGGCCTCAGTGGGGACATTCCGGTGTCTCCTGACATCTCCGTGGATGTTTGAGGTTCGAGCTGAAGAGACTGCGGCGCCCCCTGTCTTGTATGTGAGTGCGGTGACAGCGACAGGAAGCTGACGTAAAAGCAAAAACCCTCAGACGCTCTTGACGCTCTGATAGACACACTGCCCGTCCCGTAAGTCCCGCCTCCCCGTGGGGGAGCGGAGGGCGGCGTTAACAGACCGCCCGTGGAGCTCAAACCGGACTCTTTTTTTTTCAGTTCCTAACACCTGCTTTTTCTTGTTTGTTTGTTTTTGGTTTTTTTGTTGTTGTCGTCTCTTGACTGTATGAAAGAATAAAACCTGAGCGGGGCGTTCAGGTGGACTCAGGTGGCCCCCGTTCTCCGCACTGGAGAAAGTTTATTTTGTTGTCCGTGGCAATCTGTATGGATGAGTTTATTCCTCCTATATTGTTAATTATTTTATTTTTTTTGGGGGGGCAAAGTTTGGATTTTTTCCCTCTTTTGTGTTGATTTTGTTTCATATTTTCACGTTGTTTTTTGGTTTTTTTTGTTGTTTTTTTTTTTGAACGAGGCTCTACAACATTCCTGTTCTAATCCTTTTGCACTATTTGAGATAAAAAAAAAAAAAAAAAAACCCTGAATGAAGTTAGGCTGTGCAATATGTTTGATTTAATGGTCTAATAATGACGATCCGAGATGTATTTTAAATATGTAAAATAAAACTTTTTGGACTTGAGCATGACTTAAGTTGAAGCTCCGCCCAGGTAACAGTTGTGCTGCGTTAGGATGACGACCAGTGACAGTTTGTAGTTTTTAATATTTGTAAATAAACTACTGCAGTTAAAGTCGAGTCGCCTGATGTGTGTGTGTGTGTGCGCACGAACCGCAGACACGCATCTCGATTCCAAAAGTACGACAAATGCGGCGCGTGTCCCTCGGGCGTGAGCCGATCGGTCGGATCGATTCCTGCTCTCTGCTGTGTCGCCATGGTAACCGACCGATCAGTGGTGCCGATGGTTCACCCGTCGATATCACAAAGCAAACGCACGGAAATAAAATGCTCGTTGTGTTTCGGTGCCTCTATGATTAATTTGAGCTTTTTCTCTGTTTTGTGTCCTTGCAGTTTTCCGTTAATTTGCCTTTTTTGGGGATTCTTTTGTTTTTACTAACCTCACCGGTTTGCCACTCCACAATAGATTTGATGGGTGAAATGAACGAACTCAAGGGTTAAATCTTAACCTCAGCTGGATTCGGGTTTGGGCGCCCGTTGAAAGAGAAATGTATCAATTTTTTTATGGACCCATTCCCAAAAACACAGTTGAGGTTTTATTTTGAAAGTTTCCAAAGAGAAGTATGAGGAATCATTCTCAAAATGATGAGCAACACATTGAGAATTAAGGTTATTAAAGAATATTTTTTAAAGTAATATTACTATAATGAATTTTAGGGATATATAATAACTCTAGAAATGTGTTTTTTTTTGTTTTTTTTTAAACATTTCCCATGTGTGGTTTAGTTGATTATTAATGGGTTCGTAATCTAAACATAATTCAGAATAATTTGGGTGAACTTGTGTTCAGTTTACCAGCTTTAAAGGCTTTAAAGGCTTTAAATTTAGAAGAGAACGGCCACATTTACACCACGCATTAAAACAGGCCATTTTTATCCAGACGCTTGATCTGGATGACAACATTTGATTTTCAAAATAAAAGTTTTAGTGCTCCTAATTCCAAATAACTTTTAGGAAGACGTTTCTAACCTGTGAGTGGATTTAATCTCAGATCTAACAGTTGCGTGGAATGTATATGAACCCAGCTGTCTGACCGAGCGAGTCAGACGACATCGGTAGGTGGTCTAGCAGGTCCGGTTGCATTCTGCTCTCAGTGCTTCCTGTCAGCAATTACAGCCAACGTGGATTTCTTCATTCTTACACAGTGACAAAGCCAAACACACAGGAAGCACGGGGAAAATCAACCAAATCATTTAAAAAATATTGATTCAATGTTTTCATACAGTGTTTATAACCTCCAAACTCGAATAACTTCTTTTATTTTGACTTTGATTCTGCACGTTACTGGGATGGTGCGGTGCATAACAACCGCACAAAAGGATTCAGACAGAAACTTGTAAAAGTGTAAATGTTTCCACGGTGACAGGTGTCGGTGTGTCCCCGTGACACGCACAGAGCTTCCTGCTTCTGAGACTTTGGTTGTAAAATGTTGCATTTTCCGGCCTCCATAGGGGCAGAGACAGATGAGAATGTAAAGCATGTATCCTTTAAAGTCCAGGACCTGCTGCTCTTCATGTCCTGTCCTGGTAACGCTGTCTGTGTCATCGTCTCTGTCAGCCTGTCAGTCAGCCTGTCAGTCTATCCTTCCTCTGTCATAGTGAACCAGACCAGTCTGGCTGCAGACACAGGCAACAGTGCCCCCTAATGGACAGACACAACACCAGAGAGGATGTTTCCACTTGATGGTCTGGACTCTTGGTTGTAGTAGAAACCAGCTCGGTCTTATTTTTCCTCATTTGATTCCATAATGAAAAGGAGTCAGTATGCAGCAGTGACTGATGATGATGATAATCCAGACTGGATGAAATTATAGACTGGATTCTGATCCAGCACCAGTTCCACCACTCTGTGAACCCCCAAACCACCAAGGTTGGGTTCACACAAAATCTGCTCTTACCAGACCAGTCACTGTCCATCAACAAGGATGCCTCTAGATTGCAGTCTGTGATACTAAAGTCCACTGATGGGTAATTTAACACTTTAAAGGCAACAAAATCCAGACTGTCCAAAAATCTGAGATTTAGGACTAAAATCTCACCTATGTGTGTCGTCTAACGCAGAGGGATGAGTTCTGTCATATCTCTCGTGATGTTCCAGCCTGCAGCGTTTTAGTGGGATAGGATTTAAAATTGCTGTTACAATAAGACGCAGATTTCTGAAATAATCTTATATACTTTGACCTGCAGTGAATTTAAATACTACTAAATACTACTAATACTATTTATATACACAGTATGTATATACTGTACAGTCTACAGTCCTGGTCCAAAGTCTTGGTCCCCCATTAGATTTGTAGTTTTATCAAGTCTCTCTCTCTCTTTACCAGATCAGGAAATGTGTGTTCAGTATTAAGAATCAGAAAAGAACAGCTTCTAGAGTCTAAAGGGTCCAGGATTTAGTGGGACCCCCCTTTGAACCAGGCTCTCTTCAACCTAAATGGAATGGAGCCCTAATTAATGTCATTGATAACATCTGGATTTGTCCGACTTTCATCAATATTTACTGTCAGAAAAAGAACATCAGACACCAGGTTGGATAGGGGGACCAGGACTTTGGACCAGGACTTTGGACCAGGACTGGATATATACATGTGTGTCTGTTTATAAATGTGTGTATAAAGTGTGTGTATATAAAGGTGTGTGTGTGTGTGTGTGTATATATATATATATATATATATATAAAGGGGTGTGTGTGTATGTATCTATATATAACCGTGTGTGTGTATATATGTATACCTCAAAAGACATGGAGCTCAGGTGAATTGGAGTATGTAAATTGCCCGTAGGTGTGAATGGGAGTGTGTGGCAGCCCTGATATAGTCTGGTGATAGACCGGTGATGACAGATGATGTCTGGGGCCAATCGCTCGGCCTCGACGAGAGCTCCAATTGTTCTAGACAAGATAGAATCTGTTCAGGAAGGAAAAGTCCAGTGAGGTGGGATACAGGAAGTGGTCTGTCAGAGGAAGATGGTGGATCAACAGATTTTAGAGAGGCGAGAAAGATTTCACATCACAACTGAACATGCAGTCACGTCACGTTTTATTGTATAAGGTTCAATGTTTTATCACTTATCTCTCTAAAATATCTACATTTGTTGGCTCCTTACAAGTTTTTAAGACAAGTACTTCATCCTTTTTTTTCACCCGGGGACCACGGAGGAAAGATGGCACGTTGCTATCTCTTTTACAATGACTCCATCGCTCATCGTCAGAGGAGGAAGTGGAGGTCAAAATGAGCAGCCGCTCGCCGCGGACAGATAATGAGTGATGGCGGTGAGCCGGCCGATAAAAGAATAAGAAGCATCGATGAAAGAGTGAACTGATAAAAGGTGATAAAAACACAGGAAACACAGGATACAGGACACGAACGATAACAGAACAACCAGAGAGAGCAGCCAGCTCCATGTAACAAACACACTGAGGATGATGACGATGATGACGATGATGATTATCAAATCGGGTGTGTGTGTGTGTGTGTGTGTGTGTCAGCCGTTGACGATCTTGTTAGAGATGGCTCCTGGCAGCGTGTAGAACAGCAGGGCGAGGAAGAGCACGGTGATGAGCAGGATCAGGGCGATGATGATGTACTTCTTGTAGCTTCGCCACACCAGGTGGAAGAAGCACTTGAAAGGATTGACGAACCACGAGAAGGACGTGTCCGGGCGGCTGAGGGGGACAGAGACGGGAGTGTTTGGGTCATGATGAGGACAGAGACGTTTTTTACAATAACTAATAACTTCTTATCATCAAGGTGCAGGTATGAGTGTACAGCAGCTCTTGATTCAAAATAACTTTATTGATGATTGTACCTCATGAATCCGTCCCTGATGGACAGATTCTATACGTTTGTTTCTTTGAGACGACGCACAACGAGATAGAGTCATCAAACACTCGTCGCTCTGACATCTATGTTGTAACATTGCGAGTCATCGGCACACTGCAGCATTGTGGGTATTCTTACTTTGGCTTCTCCAGCGGCTCCGGCTCCTTGCGAGCGCGGCCGACGGGAAACTTCTCGGCCTCCTCCGCCTTGACCAGATGGAACTCTGCTTCCACTTTGCCCTTCAAGGACCACAACACATCTGTAAACGGAGCCTTCTACAGCTGTGAAGGTGTTGATGGAGGAGTGTGTGTGTGTGTGTGTGTGTGTGTACCGTGAGCTCTCCTGATTTGCTTAACGGCCACCAGCCTTTTGCTCTCTTCTGCTGGAAGATGGAGATTTTCTCCGTCCCGTCTATGAATATGTCCCACTTGCACGACTTGGCCGACTTCGATCCCCGAGGGAAACTGTGGAGGTCCAACTCCACTGAGCCTGCACGCACACACACACATACACACACACACACACGTGGTTAGAACAAGACACGTGCACACCATCACGGAGGGGTGTAGGAAGCGTCTCACACAGACCCAGGAAGTCGTCCGAGGACAGCCTCTCGAAGTCCCACACCTGCAGGATGAGGATGGCAGGAATCTTCTTCTCGGTTTTGTCCAGACAGAAGATGTTCTCTCTCTTCCTCACCACCACCACCTGAGGAGACAGACAGACGGGGGTGGGGCAGTCCGACCTCATATATCACACATTTTACAGGTCAGGTGTGTACCGGAAGAGTTCCTGTCGGGTTTTAGCTCCTGTCCCATTCAGTCTCTGGACTGAACCGGACAGGAAGTCCAGGCACACATTGGTAAATCATCCGGAGCCCAAAATTGGTGAGATTTGGCGGCTCGGTGCACCAGGAGATTGATAATCCTACTCCAGTCGCCTTTGAATCCTTTGAGTACTTCATACTGAGACAGATCACAGAGCCGGCAGTGTGAGCTACACGCTGATTGATAAGTACTGAGCCTCTCCACAGTGCCGAGAGGTGTGGATTGTGTGTTTGGGCTGCACTGCAGGGGGAAACATCCTGATTTAGAGTGATTGTCCTAATCTGACTGCTGATAACCACCAAGTTATTCAATAAGTGAAAGTGATGCGGGTGTTTGATGATGTCCTTGATTCGTCCGTACCTTCTCAGCGGGCAGGTAGTGGAACGGGAAGA
>OMNV01026807.1:0-18403 GCA_900303265.1 Brotula barbata | reverse complement strand
GTGTGTATACGTGATCATATGTTCCGGTGTATACGTGTGTGTATACTGATCATATGTTCCAGTTTATATGTGTGTGTATACGTGATCATATGTTCCAGTTTAGATGTGTGTGTACGTGATCATATGTTCCAGTTTATATGTGTGTGTGTACGTGATCATATGTTCCAGTTTATATGTGTGTGTGTACGTGATCATATGTTCCAGTTTATATGTGTGTGTACGTGATCATATGTTCCAGTTTGTATGTGTGTGTGTACGTGATCATATGTTCTAGTTTACAGATGTGTTTTTTTTTCTCATTTGTTGATGTTTGTGCGTGAATGAAATGTTTTTTTCTCACAAATTAGCTTGTTTATAATCAGATACATATACATATATGCAGTATATGTATACATATATATATATATATATATATATATATATATACACTACACTACACATATTTTCCTATATTACAGCGTCCTATATCTTGGATTTGTCTCTAAAAAAGTTAGGATGACCCTGACTACCTTCTTATAACACAGTTTTGAATATTTCATCATGAGGTATCTCCGTAGAAATAATCCTTCCATGTGGATTGTACTCGAGCTCCACCACCGTAAAGTCTAACAAAGCCCTTAACCGAAATCTTTTGACTTTTCCTTTTTACAGAGCGTACAAACTCCCATTCCTCCTCGCAGGTCTTTGGTACAAGGTGATGCCACCATCTGCTCTCCTCCACAGAGTGCCATCACCTGGCACCAAACAGCAGCCAATAGGGGATCACCGGGTTCACGTCCCTTTTTTTTTTTTTACCAAAGAATAGAACATTACACAAAGCTCTCTCGCTTACGGGTCCTCGGGCCTCAGAGTGTTGTTGCAACTTCCTCTTCCTAGATAAATGACCCTAGGCTTTTTATTTTCTGATTGGCTGATCATTTGAATGCACAATTAAAGCCTGCATGGAGCAGAACAGATCACCGCTTGGCTCAGCTCTGGAAAGCACACACACACATACACACACACACACACACACACACACACACACAATGCAGGGCGACACGGGTCGGTCTGGCAGAGTGACAGTAAAACATGCATCCTCCTGCGACGGCTGCTACACTGCTGAAAAAGAAGGTAATAATCACCTATTTGCATGTTATGATGTTTGTGACTCTTTTCATTACCTGTGCCTTCATCGTTATTTTCATTTCACACCATCTGACTCTCTTTGTTTTTTTTGCGATTGTGCTTTTAGAACGATAACGAGAATTGGTGGAATTCACGGCACATTTGAGATTGGAGTGTATTTATCGCAACAGAATAATGCAGTAGACTATATAACTTTAATTTTCCTCAATTTACAAGTTCATAAACTCGACCGAAAAAAATAGCAATACACCACAGAGCAGCAACACACTGTAACTACACATCCACGCCTTTGTGTGTTTCACAGATTGCATATATTCAGTTATATCCAGATTGCACCATCACTTGAACATCACCCACATTTTCCACAAATTGCTTTCGAATGAACACCGTGAGAGAGTTAGAAACATCAATCCTCTTTAAACACAGCCATCGCAAACAGTACCTCTAAAGTAGTCACGATTACGTTGATAAAATGTGTCAGTATTGCTGGGTTCTAACGTTCGTTAGTGGTGAAAACATCCCAAATCTGTCCGCAGGTATTAAATGTAACATTTTCCTGTGCATGGGCTGTTTGAAAATGAGTTTTAAACATTGCTACAAAAAAATCTGATCCACTCGGCTTCATGCACAATACACCCAGTGGGTATCTGAAAAGTTTACCAGTTGGGTTCTTTAACAGCTTTGGTGTTCTAGTGAGTATGGCAGAAGTCCATGTTATTCAGTGACACTGAGTGCATTATACGTGGTGTACAAATGAGCTTGGCAGCCCACTGGAGAGGTAGGAATTATATAAAGAATAATTCTTGTGGGAGACCTGTGTTTTATAACGAAGAGTGGAACACCGGTGAGCCTCATTATTAGTAAGGATTGGTACTGGTCATGGAGCAGGAATTAGCATTCCCATTGATTCACAGAGGGAGAAAGATGGAGTATTTTGTATCTGTCTTCAACCCTTTCTTTCACTCTCCATCTCCGTCTATGCCAAAACTAATATATTGATGTGTAGCTGGCATGAGAACTAATGCGTCAACATTGCTCTTACCAAGGCATCACTTCCAAATTACATCGACAACCTGTGAAATCCTTTCACTGAGGGCAATGTTGCCTTGTGAATACAGTGAATAGGAAGGAGTTATCCTGCATAACATGACGTGACATGTCATAAACCAAATCGGAATGTTATGTAATGTAAGAGACATAACATGACATGACAGGACATAACACGACATGTCATAAAACATACGTAATGTAATGTAACGCAACAGACATAACATGAAATAACAGGACATAACATGACATGTCATAAAACAGAACATAATGTAACATAACAGACACGACATGACATGTCATTAAACAGAATGTAATGTATTGTAACAGACATTACATGACAAGACAGGATATGACATGAAATGACATGACATGTCATGAAACATAATGTAATGTGAAGTAACGGACATGACAGGACATGACCTAAATTGTAACGTAACAGAAATAACATGACATGACAAGTCACAACACATAACCTACTATGACGTGACAGACGTGACAGGGCATGACATAAAACATAACGTAACGTAACATAAAAGATATGACATGACATAAAACATAACATAATGTGACATAAAAGACATGATATGTCATAAAACATAGGATAACATAACACAAGATAACATAACATTACCTAACATAGTGTAACATAAAAGATATGACATGCCATCAAACATAACGTAATGTGACATGAAAGACATAATATGTCATAAAACATAGAATAACATAACATAAGATAACATAACATTACATACAGACATGACATGACATAAAACATACCGTAACGTAGCCGACATGACATGACATAAAACATAATGTAACATAACATTACATAATGTAATGTGACCTAACATAACAGACATAACAAAACATAACGCAATGCAATGTGACGTGACATGGCATGACACGACATGACACAACATATCATGACATGACCTAACAGAGTACGACATAACATTACCCTGATTAGTGTCGTGCTTCTGGGCCGACGTGTGTTGGCAAACTAAATATCAATCTTGCATCATTATTTTCTAATGAATATTTGGGGGAAAAAAGCACGACTTAAAAAACTCCCAGCGAAAACTGCAGTCATTAGTTTTTGACCATGGATGACTTTGATTGATAATTAGTAGAGTAATTACTTGCACACACACACACACACACACACACACAGCCAACAAAGCAGAGAGATAACAATCGTTCAGAAAGAGTTCAGTATTTCTTTCCATCAGCTTTACTCTTGATTTAGTCTCAGGTTTAGGACTTTGATTGGAACGCTGAGTTTGTGTTTCAGTGTGGATTTACATGTTCTTTTCCCCCTATTTGATGGAACTCATCTGCATTTTTTATTGCACCCTAATTTATTTCCACGAGCCTTAGGCACACATCGGCATCTCATGGCAGCTGTAGTTGTTAAATTTCTATATTGCTTATTAAATGGTTCTGAAATGTTGCCAGAAGGTGCATAGTTTAGATATACATGCATATGACTTAAACAGGGTAGACTATTAAATAAAAAAAAGCCCTCTATGACCTCGCGTCTATTTATCCTCCACTTTGCAACATCACTGTTGACACTCAATCAGCCATCAGGGCCATAGTGTAAGTATGGACATAGATCATGTCCGATCAGTGCCGTTCAACATATAGAATTATTATAGACAAAATTGTAATAAAAAGGTCATTTATACTCTGGAAAACAAAAAAGTAAGAACACTTAGAGAGGATTTAGAAGGATATACTGTAACTTTAATCTCTCAAGATTAGTATCGCACTGAGATACTACTACACATGTGCTACCTAGATTAGGCTACCTAGATCACACTTTATGCAGCTGAGCAAGTTAAGTATAGTTAAGTATAGTTAAGTATAGTTAAGTATAGTTAAGTATAGTTAAGTTAATTAATTAAATTAAATTAATTTTAATTAATTAAAATTTTTAAATTAAATTAAATTAAATTAAATTAAATTAAATTAAATTAAATTATGACCTAACCTAAAAATGTATATGTACACACATATACACAAACTTTTCACATTCATACAGCAGGTAGGAAGTAGACACACAGTTAAATCCCACTCATATCCATTCTCGCCTTGGCGTCCCATTTCCTGTGAGCATATGAACTTGCTGTGTATCTCTACAATGCCTTAAATACAACTTGATTTCTGAATTTATTAGCCAAACTGTGCAGCATACAGCAGCCTGTAAGCATCATGCATCAAGTAAGCATCTTATTTCTTTGGTGGACCACAGTACAGTGTAATGCCACAAGGTTGTATTACTCTACTCTAAATGTATGGAAAAAATATTCTTTCATTGCATATAGTTTACGGCAATGTCTCATGAAAGTCTGCATGTTTATGATAATGTGATGATTCCTGGCTAATATTTCCTTTACTGCTAAATCATCCACCGCAGCCGTCATACACGGCAAGCATCGGCGCCTGTGTGATGAGGGTGAAAAGTGAGGCGTTCTGGATTCCTGACAAAAAAAAAATCCAAGTTTTCCAATATCATCTCTTGCATATGCGATCTGTACGACCTCAGAGAATATCCGAGGTTTTTTTCTCTCGCCATTTGAGACTATATAATCTCAAACAATTTGGCTACGGTGGCCCTAATTCGCCGTCGTATAATGCCATCCAATAATAATACGCCTGAAAGAAATCCTACCAATGTGAACGCTATGATGAAAATGAAAGTAATCGCTATAATGTTTTGTGAAGAACCCATTTCAAGCACAATAGCACAGAACACGTTTGTAAGAACGCCATGACAACCATCCGTCCTTCCAGACAAAGAGAAAAAAGTCCCACAAGGGGTGCGGTGCGGCAACAACAGGCAGATAATTGAAGTGGAGACACATCGAAAAAGTGATTAAATGAAATGAAACTCATCAATATGAAGATATACATCTTTTGTCATCGAGAAGCAGTGTGCCAATTCTGGATTACAAGACAAGAAGACAGGCGGTGCGACTTTATCAGCCTCCTGTGAGCGCCTAATGAGAGGGGGATCAGTCAGAGGCGGATCAGAGGACTCAGCCTCTCATTGGACGACGTTAGGTAGAGGACACAAAGGGTAAATCAACAAGTTCCATGATGTGGAGAACGTTTGTCTCCATGGAGAGTAATGGAATCTTATCACAGACATCAGCACATGGGGGAGGAGCCCGACCTCTTCCTGCCAATTTGCAGGCATTATAAGGCATTATAAAGCATTATTCCAGCACACAACTCTCAAAGTGATGGCTTTGAGAGTAACTTTACATTGATGTTTCATTGTGTGTATAGTCTTACTGTGTTTTCTAGAGTCCAGTAAACCCAGGTGGCAACGTTGTCATCACGCACACACACACACACACACAAACACACACACACACACACTCCGGGCTGCTGCAGGGGTAAATAGTTGGCTCTTACCTAGAAAAAGAGACACAGAGCACAAAGAGGACAATATGTAAATAGAAGTACATCACCGCCGTAACCCCTCCGCCCCCCATGCGATTTTTACTGGCCATCGTGTAAAAATAGTCATGGTGACCTAAAATGTCTCCCTGAAGATCCTCCTACTCGTGATGCATAACGGTTTGCGTCCCGGACTTTCCAAGATCCGCACCTTTCAATATCACGCCGCGTTTCGCTGAAGTGTCCTAAGGCGCCCCGAGCTAAACAGTTTCGCAAGTTGCTGAGCTGTATGAAAAGTAGATGCAATAAAGACAGCAACCCCACCGCGCCGCGCGTTTGTGTCTCCTCCCGGATTCATTCACAAAGCAAAAATAAAGGCCCCATATTTGATACAAGGTTACTTAGAAGAGCGGAGAGACGCCGCAGTGTTCCAGGAGATAACGACGGCAGATGGTGGACACCGAGAGAGGTCTACAGTGACAAATATAACTTCTGGCGACACGACTGTTCCTCTGTCTCACTAAAGGGGACAAAGTCACGATAAGAACAGGGCAGGAGGTCTCCGAGGAGTCCTTGATCAGCACCAGGAAGTTCAGCGCGCAGGGCCAACATATAAACCGTCTCTACGTTATTCATAGAGGATCGTAAAACAACCAAAAAGCAGCCAAGCCAAAGGCAAAGATCCACTGCAGCGGTTTCTCCCCTTTTCTAAAGCCACGATAATCTCAGAAGGACAGTAAGACTTCTTGACTTTGGTGTCAAAATACTGGCACACAAGGACAGAGTGCCATTTTTAAACTTGCTTCTATAGACAGATAAGACATAATCTTTTTTTTTTTTTTTTTTTTTTTTTTTTTAGTAAATCAGATATTAGTGTACTTGGCTAAAGAATCCTCTCAAACTCCTGTTAACTGAAGAAAACAATGACATAGTGCAGTGAGTGACTGGAGAAAAACTTTATCTATATTTAATATTTGTACTTGGCACGAACCTGAGCCGTGCAAATGGAGCCGTACAAGCACTTAAGGCGATTTGAAAAGCATTTATGTAAGTTGTATAAGGCAGTAAATATGGCTGTCATACAGTGAAATAGACAGAATAATAACCTTACGCCACTAAACAACTTACTAGGAACACTTCACGGGAACAAAATATGGAAGCATATTTTCACCGGGATGATAAAAATCAAATGTAAAAATTCAAATTTGGCCATTTTGATGTCAAAAATAATACGTTTCGAATTCAAAATTTGAGTTTTTATCTCATGATTATGAGTGTCTGAGTCAGAATTTTGGTTTTTATCTCATAATTATGAGTGTCTGAGTCAAATTTTGAGTTTTTATCCCCACAATTATGAGTTTCTCAGTCAAATTTTGTTTTTTCTCTCATAACTATGAGTTACTGAGTCACTTTTTTGTTTTTTATCTCATAAACTATGAGTTTCAGAGTCACATTTTTAGTTTTTATCCCCACAATTTCAGAGTCTTTTTTTTTTGTATCTCATAATAATGAATTTATAACTTGACATTTCAAATTTATTACCTAATAACTTTGAGTTCCTGTTTCAGAATTTTGGTTTTTATCTCATTCTTATGAGTTTCTGAGTCCAATTTTGTGTTTTTATCTCATAATTATGAGCTTCTTCTGAGTTTCTTTGTTTAGTTCCAATGCTTCTAAAAACACAACTGACGAGCAAACCAATCGATAATGAAGACCACCGGCATGAATACAAAACATCATCAAGATGTTTGTTATTGTCGTTTCTTTGGGTTTTCTCAATTTCTTCTCCTACATTTAACTGCGGGCTACGTCCCTTTAAAAAAAAAAAAAAAAAAAAGGGACACAGAGGAGGAGAGAGGAGGAGAGAGGAGACGCAGGAATATGAACGCACAGGCAAAGGATGTTTTTCAGTGAAACTACATTTTTCATCTTAAATCACAAGAAAACTGTCGGATGGCCTTTGTGACTTGGCGTCATGTTGACCAACGGTGAACAGGGTCCGATAGCCTTTAGGGCGGACTCATCCTAGCATCCAACTGTATTCACTTTGACTCATCCTAGCATCCAACTGTATTCACTTTGACTCATCCTATCATCCAACTGTATTCACTTTGACTCATCCTATCATCCAACTGTATTCACTTTGATCCTTTTCTTTTGATTGTACTATTGGATCGCCCTCAACAAGATAATAACTCCGAGGAAATACTCCGATAATTCTGCACACCCTGTCACTCCTACGGACGGATTACAACAAAGCCTTCTTCATCCACCGCCTTAAAACTAAAAACCCGTTTAGATCCCACTGTAAACAGAGTAAATACACATTCTCTCTCACGCTGTGGCGTTCGCGTATTTATTACGAGTTTTCAAAGACCTGTCTGTACTCATTTTAGGGAGGAAAGTTTTTTTTCCCAGATTTTACGGTAGATGCTAACAGCTGGCAAATAGCTACGATAAAACGGCTTCATGTGAAGACGGAGGAGTGTATACATTCACAGTATTTATCTCTTTTGTATTCGTAGTCAGTACCGATCCCACTGAGACTCAACAAGCTCGTCTGCAACTCAACGGAACCTTCAGCAACTTTTGTCTCAGGCATTTGTCGTATCAAGTTACGCTTTGAAAGAAGACAGTGTCCGATCAAGTCCCACGTGCACGCAAAGCCTGGCATCATAGACAGGAGACAGGATGTGTCTATGCGTGTGTGTGTGTGTGTGTGTGTGTGTGTGTCAGATGCTGGGTGGTAAAATCCTCCATCTAAACAGAGCGTGAGCGCAGCGGATGGAGGACATGAGACTCTGACAAACAGTCGGACAGGTACTCCGTCTGAAGGACAACGAGGCCTTTATCCCCATTAGGCCAGCCTGTCATCACCCCTGGACAACAGTTACCATAGCAACTCACCATGTGTCTCTGTCAATCACTCCACTCTCCCCATTTGTCATTCGAAACACACGCCGCACATAACAGAGTCACAACCCGGCGTGCAATTTTGGCAGGCCAGTCCATTAAACCTCTTGACATAAAAAGTAATCTGACTACCCACAATCCACTGTTCGCCCTTGTTTTCACAAATAAAGCAATTAACTGTGTCTGTAATGCAATTACGGGGAGCGTGCAAATATGTGGCACATCAGACGACGGAGGTGAATCTCTGCTGATTGTCGTTTCACGCTGTGGCTCATCGTTTCCCCTTGTGGGTTGTAGTCGACACATTTCCACGCGTGTTAAAACTTGGATTATAGTGTAGATAAAGCAGTGAAAATCTGATTGCTGATTTGTGCGTGTTTCAGGGGTAAACAGGAGGGATCCTCTTTATTTTGTCCACATGTTCACCTTCATCACATATTTGGAAAATAATCTTGATAGTGAGCGCGTGTAATTAAAGTGTCTGTTTATTATTATTTCATTTAACACAGGATTAGGATTAGAGAACAGTTATTTCCTTGTTTTATCATGGATTTGAGTATTCTTTCGCACATCAAACAGGCTCTGTTTCAAAGCAACCACGACACTCCATGCAACAAATCTGTGTTTGGGTGTCTTTTGTCTATATTTAGGTCTGATTGCTGCAGGAGATCAAACTGTTTGTGAGCACCTAAGAGATGCCGACGTAAACAAGGCTCACCGTAATACAGATGAAATCTCCGTTATATCATGTATGAAAAAAGACGCAAAAATTCAAATGTAATCAAATGGCGGCAACAGTTTCCATGCAGATTATGGGAGGATTAGCGGCCAAACTGGCTGGTTCGGTTAGCGTTCGCTTCCTGGTCGTTTGTTGTGGGGTATCTTGATGGTAGCCCTACCCCTTTGTCGTAGATTAGACTTAAAGATGTGTTATTAACATGTTATTGACCTGTTGGTGCACCAGCTCTTAGGGCTAACCATTTGGACAGACAACTGGTTGAGAGTAGCACAGCTTGGAGTTAGCGCTGTTCAAAATTAAGTAGCACTGTACCGTACTGGCAACAGTTTGATGCATTTGGTAAATAAGCCCCTAAATTTTCGCCGAACGAGGGAGAGTTTCCGATGACATTTCATTTCGAGGCCCTCGCTGTGGTCCACCGTGTTCCAGGTACGCTGCGTTTGATGCATTCATTGACCTGACCTGCTGGTTCAGCACTCTGTGTTCAGTCACCTCCCAATTTCCAAATTACTACCTATTAGCTCTACTCTGACCTTTTCACCTGTGTAGTTAATTTTCAACCAATTATTTCAGCTCAGAGACCATGCCCAGCCTGATTAATAGTGTAGGTCATTGATCCAATTAGCTAAAAACAGCCATAAACAAAATTCATCATACTTTGCCGGTCCAGACTTGGAGCCGTTCGGAGCAGACATATATAATTACATTCCTCAAAGGCCAAATGTTCTTTTTCACATGTCCCGTACTTCAGACCGGCTGAGGGCTCGGTCACGTGTGTGCTCCATGAAAGCTTTGGGGACCGCATGAATCATTCAAAAGCCAGAAGACAAAGCAAGGAAAAGTATACTAATGATCACCCTTTCTCCCTCTCCGGTGATTTTAAATGGAACAAACTTTGAACTCATGTGGATCATGCATGCGCTAATTGGAGGGCCAAGGTAAATAGCTGGAAAGTTAAATCAGCACCTTGGAGAGGGAAAAGCTGTGGAATACAGAGGACCCTCCTCTTGGGATCAGCTTCCAGCGCATGTTCTTTATAAGTGCACCATGTACAGACTGGGCTCCAACTAATGGCCAATTTACATTCTCGGTTTTCTTTCTTCTTGCAAGAAAACCGGAAGACGATTTTTTTCCACATAAGAGCCAAATGTTCTAATTCAGTCGGCTTTGGGTTTTACATTTTATGACGGGAGAAAAAACCACGTAAAGCATAAAGATAAGATGATATTGAACTTTATCCATCCCAAAGAAAATTCTTGTGCCAGAGATTGCTCAGAAATTTCAGCGCGCGGTAAGAGTGATCGCCTGTTGATCGGAGGGTTGATGGTTCGATCCCCCGCTCCTCCATGTGGAAGATCCCTGAGCCCATCCCTAACCCCAAATTGCTCCTGAGAAGCAAGTGGTTCTTGTGTGGTTACCTCGGCTGTCGGCGTGTGAATGGTTGAATGTGAGGTAAACATTGTGAAGCTGTAGAGATGCAGTCCGTTTACCATTCATTAGAATGAGTCCTGAGTGTGAAGTAAAATATGAGTTATAAAGTGCAGAATAAGAGAGACTTACAGAATGACAACAGAAGAAAAACAAGTGAAGTAAAAAAAGGAAGATATAAATATTAAGGACAGAATGTAGTGTTGGCGATGTGTAAAGTAATATTGCATGATATTAAACATAGTGCAGTGCACGATGGTGTACAGGGAAAAATCCCCTTGAGATAGATAGATAGATAGATTAGATTAGATTGGTTAACATTGATTTAGATTAAAATGGATGGCTGATGGATAGATAGATAGACAGATAGTTAGACAGACAGACAGACAGACAGACAGATAGATAGATAGATAGACAGACAGATAGATAGATAGATAGATAGATAGATAGATAGATAGATAGATAGATGGATAGATAGATAGATAGATAGATAGATAGATAGACAGATAGACAGACAGACAGACAGACAGATAGACAGATAGATAGATAGATAGATAGATAGATAGATAAGATGCAGCAAAGGGGCGGAGAGGGGAGGGGGGGTGGAGCTAAACTCCGTCTTACCATACTAAAAAACAGTGTGTTTTTGTTTATTCCTGCCAGGCTCTGGAACACAGAGTCAAAGGTTCCAATCCCACTATCCCACTGTGTTATTCTTAGATAACTGAACACATCCCTGCCAATCTGAACGACAGTGCTGACATTTTTGTTGTTAGTTTTAACCTAAACAGTCCAATACATCCTCCCGAAGACCTGAAGCAGCTGACCAATCAGAGCGGAGCAGCTGTCCTTAAAGACACAGTAACTAAAATTGGCGGTGGCGTCGCGGCAAAGGAGGGGAGAATCCTTAAAAAGATTTCAAAATAAAATCCGAAGTATGAAGTATGGAAGTATGAACGCGTATGTCTATATACAACGTGCTGCTTCCGTTAGATATGAACATGGTGTGAACGTCAACTGTGTGATTTGACACGCAGTACAAGTGTAGCGTTGAATAATGTGTTGTAATGCCACATTTCTTTTTGGGGTATTATTAAGATGACTTTTGTCTTCTTTATCTCCTCAAATGTGCTCCTGTCATAAAGCCACTCCGTCGGCCTTGTTACAGCTGGAGACAGAGTTGGTGCGTGATTAGAAATCTACTGAAAACGTGACGAAAAGATGCGAGGACAGGCTCGAGTTCAGCCAAAAGGATGAGGTAAATGTGAGAACTTGAATTATGAAAACGGTTACCGCAAGACATCTCGAGCTGACATTTATGGCATCGCTGTGTCATCTCTATCTGACGGAAGAGATGCTCAGGATTCACTCTAGAAAATCAACCACGCAGGCCATGGCTATTTACTGGAGACAAACATGATTCACGTGATTGGTTCGTCAATATCTGTGGAGTTTGTGCTCTCTCTTTCTCTCTCTCTCTCTCTCTCTCTCTCTCTCTCTCTCTCTATCTCTCCCCCCATAATCAAGGCCAAAGACGACTCAAAAAGTGTCAGGATGCTCCCGAACTCTGCCACGTTGATTTTTCACACGGAGTCGTGAAAGATTTGATGAAAGCCCTGACCTTTTTCTCGGGCCGACAGCTGCGTTATTTTGCTAATATTCCATGACATTTGAGTGTTTTCGTGTGGAATCGTTGTGTGTGTGTTTGCAGTCGGAAGTAGTGTTTACTTTTGGACTCCATGACAGCCCATTTACATCATAAGGATGATAAGGACCATAAGCTAAAGGCAAAATTGGACCATGGTGGATTGATGGGTTAGCACAGATGCCTCTCAGCTGGGAGGTCGTGGGTTCGATTCCGGCACTGACCAACGGTTCATTCTGTGTGCAGATTGCAGGTTCTCCCCGTGAGTGCGTGTGTGTTTCATCCAACTTCGGTAAATTGGCTTTTCTAAAGTACCCATAGGTGTGAATGTGACATGGCTACTCGGTATAGACCATGGATGGATGGAAAATTGTATCCTTTTGAATTGTAGTATTATAAAATAGGGATAATGAGATCCGTGCAACACTTGGAAAATGGCGTGTTTGATCGGATCGCTACTTTTTCCCCGCTCTCTTTGCATTCACACTTCGGTCGGCACACGTCTGCGTGGCTTCCCACAGTCTTAAGGACGGATTGTAAAAGTGCTGTTTACCACAGATATTCCGGTGCACGGCCGACTTATAATTTAAAGTTGATTTGCTGATGATCTAAGGAGCGGTTGTACTTATCTAAAACGCTTCATCGGTTTTATTGAGAAGTCTCCAGCGTTCAATCCCCATTGGTGAAACACAACCTAATGGCACAAGACAGTGAAAGCGATTCCGCCCATTTCCTCACCGTGAATGACAATAAGTCCGTAATATATTTTGTCCTTATAAAAACCAAGCACCATAGTAAATTCCACACAAGGTTAAGCTCATAATTCACCCGCTGTGCCACAAAAGATGCTCCGTGAACTATATCATCCCCTCTAGTGATGCGGCTCACAATTGCTGTGTCATCAGAAAATTCATGGGACTCCTCACTGATGGGTGATGTCTCCAGGATACAGGCTAGAAAGGGAAACAAAGAAGAAGAAAGAAAAAAAAAGATTCGAAAGTGCTGCACGAAGGGCTTTGGTGTTCAGGTCGGATTTGTGAACATAATGTGAGTTTGACTTACTGTGGTCTGTTTGGAAGATAACGGAAAATCCCTGATTTATTCAATGGATCGCTCTTTGGGATCAGGGTTTTTGCAGGTTTAGCAAAGAAGAAAAACGGAAGAGCTACGAAGATCTTTTTAATGGTGTGTAGGATGAAATTTAAGACCATTAAAAAAAAAATTTTACACAAAAAAAAAAACGTGATGCCACCAATTAAGTTAATTTGCAAGTGAATAAAATTTCTCTGACTTTCCTGACGTTTCCTGCTTCAGCGTCTACACCACGGTGGGGAGCGCAGGGGAGATGATTACGCGCTGCTCCAGGACCCAAGCCTTTGTGGCTAACTTCGCGGCTAGCCCCCTTCGCTGGGAACAGCAGACGCAGGACTCTGGACTTGAACCTGAGGAGTTGTAGCTTTTACTTCTTGACAAAACAGCCCTTTGCTATACAACAGCTAACCTTCCTCCCGTCTTCAGTCGCCAAAGTCGCTCTCTCACAACGTGTATACCCTACGCACGGCGCTATTCATGAAGGAGTTACGCTACTTATATTTTAGCCAAATTTGCTAGCCATTTTTTGGTGGGTTGTTATGTTTAAATGTTGAGTTGAAATATCTCCTTAAACGGTGCACAACAGGGTTCATAGTCAGTCTGTGACAGGTTTGAATCGTGTGTTTTCATTATACTCTCTTTCCTATTGCGAGAGTCTGCTAGCTATGTTAGCAACATGAAATTAGCGTTCCCCCGAAAACACAAGAAACTGCCATCGGTTCTGCCGATTCTGTGTGGCGTTAAAATACCAAACACAAGCACATTTTTGGATAAACAAAGTTACATAAAATGACCTTACATTTTTAAGAACCCACAGAAACCCGGGGGTGGGGAGTTCAAGTGCCCTCACATATGCTAACGGACTCAATACTAGTCCTGCAAAGTTATGTCATGTTAAGATACCGTACGCAGGGAAGTGGATATATTTCTGCGTATTTAATTAAAGTACAATTCCTTAGTGAGGTAGATAACATGAAGGGTATCAAGATAAGGCACTACCTGCGACATTTATATGTTAATGAGGGCCTGCCCTAAAGTATTTTATTATCTATAATATAATGTCAAGGCTACTGTCCTTAAGTAATTCAGTTCTGGCACTCTGGTACTACGACTGCAATTAAATATACCATAGCACGGGGATATAAAAAAAGGGAGAGGGGCAGTAAAAATGCAAATAAAAGGCACACACTGGAGGACATTGAACAGGTTAATCAGGGCTTGCAGGTGTGTTATAACTGATTATAACCGATCTTGGTACGACACAACACCATCGTTCTCCTCCTCCCCTTTCATTGTACTTTATCTTTTAAATTGAACGTAGATTCATTTTAAAGGGTAAATAAAAAGCTTTTATACGAGCAATGATATCCAATATTATATGTGACCGTATTCGATTATCATTAATACTACTGAGAAGTACTAAGAGTACTAATGCTGTCAATATCACAATGGAAATGACGCATTTATTACATTTTTTTTTCCCCCTTCAATTTTTCTGGGACACGCTGTCGTTCACAGTTGAACACTTCCCACTAAACGCACACACACACACACACACACACACACACACACACTGGACCGACTAGGTCATGACTTGCCAGCTTGCTAACTGTTGGACGATTATTCATGATTATAGTCATTCATGGAGAAAACAATGGCTCACAGTATTTGGAACGTACTTTGATCTGGAAAAAGCCAAGTATCCACAACAAATACTTCTAAAAGAGAAGTATGCGCTCACCCCCACCGAGTACCGTGTACTATAAGGTTCGCGATGACTTTGTCGATGAAGTCGGCGGCCAGATTCGGGTTTACAGAGGGAGGATTGTAAACAGCTAGGACAATGGTGCCTGAGTACTCTGTCAGGAAACAGTGGGGTCTGCACCCCTCTGCCAATCAACATGAGGGGAACAGATTGTTTTGGCTGAATCACTGTTGACATGGCACCAGTGGTTGTTAGGATGCCAGCATCCTCAGCATGAGGCTCTCCATGTCCACCTGGCAGTCAGATACTAGACTCAAACAGCACAAACTTGCGCAGCCATGATGCCGTGAGCAGCACGGTAACAGTCGGGCTTGTTTGACCGTCACCTTCGTATAACTTCTGCAGGGTTACGCGATCTCGGGAGCTCATAGCTGCGGCTCTGATGTGGCCACGATGGAGCGAGTATTGAATTACACACTGACATTAAACGAAAGTACATTGAAGCACATCTCTACGGCTCCCATTTCAGTCCTTTCCCCCCTCTGTACCCATTTATCTCCTCCTGCTTGTTTACCCCGTACTCCTCTGCCCCTATGCTTTCTCTTTTCTCATCAACTGTCAGTTCGTTCTCTCTGTCTTCTACATTGAGCATCGTTGATGGTTGGGTAGCGATGGAACTATGCACCCACAAGAGTTCCAGGGCTTTGGGCTGCGTGTGTTGTGTTCTGAAAGAGCAAAAATTTAGAGCCTCGGTGGGGCTCGTTTACAATCAGGCTGTCAGTGGTTCTCAGGCTGTGTGACTCTACTACTGTTACAGAACGAGTCAACGTTATAAAGGTACAGCTCAATGTCAAAATCTCTCTCACTCACTCTCTGTGTGTGTGTGTGTGTGTGTGTGTGTGTGTGTGTGTGTGTGTTTCAGGAATTGAAGTCACACGTTCCTATACCTTCACGGGTTTATAGAGCATCAAAGAGAGAGATGCCTGGAGTACCCCGAGTAGCTTTATACGCTCCGTGAACTCGTTAGGCCTTCCCTGTTAGGAATCCATACTTTCAAAATCCGACAAAGAAAACGTCGCGCCTAGCGTCGGACAACACAATACTTTTGCAGCAAAGTTGTAGGACGGTTCTGGCCGTAGAACAGTCACTGTATTCATTTGAATAACATTTCTGCACAGTTGCCTGGGAAACGTTAAGATGTCAAAAAAAAAAGAAAAGATCTTTGTTACAGAATAATAATGAGGATCCTCGAAAAAAATTTTTTGCCATCCAAGCACTGCACAATTACTAAAACCTTCAAAGTGTGCGCTGCAGAAACTTTACAATGTGAAGGTGCTTAAAAATAACTTCTAGGGACCATTAGTCAATCCAACTAGATGGTGCCCAACCATCATGAAACACAGAGAGAGATCAGGGCCGACGTGGATTAAAGGACCTGCCAATGTGACAATCACAATACACAATTTATCCTCATTCAGCCAACACGTTCGGCAGCACCTCCTTCCTCTAGCATGACTATGACAAGGAAATACAGATCCGGAAACACGAAACAGAACAGTGTACTCTCCGTTAATTAGAGGCACAATCACTGACTGATCTGAACAGCTACTACGGTTATAATCACAACAATTGTACGCCACATGACAAGATAGTAATGTCCCAATCACAATCAGCCACATTAAAATCTTTTTTTTTTTAGTTTGGAGTAGGTCTGTCCCTCCGTTTTGTGAGTCATGATGACTTTTTGCAGTGTTAGATTATTTCAGGGTGGCAAATATCTGCTCAAGCCTACGGGATTGATCATAAATCGTGATTGATCCTGAACGACGTCAGTACATTTTGTTTTTTTTGTGCATGGTTGGCAACCGACGCAACCAGTCGGTCGGAGTGAATAAAAAAAGCGCAGATACCTTTTTCAAGAGAGTTCCTCAGTATATGCGCTTTAATGATAAATTACTTTGCCTGGTCTTACAGTTTAAAGTGAGATGCGAGTGTAGTTCCTCAGGAGAAATCCAGTTACGTGTGTTCACAGAAGTGTGGTGTTTCCCCAAAGAAATCATGACAGGAGATTTATTACAGCCAGTTTTCCTGGCAGAGCCTCACAAACTTTAGCTTGGCTTTGTAATATTCACTCTGATTTGGATGGTAATGAATCCACTGAACGCTCTCTCTGAGTGTCCACCCCAGTAAGGCTGAAACCATTACTGTCTATTTCCCCTTTGATATGCGCTCAACTCTCATCGGAATCTTCTCATCTACGTAGCGCATCATCAATACTGACGGCGTGTTTTGCTCCAACGCATCCCGAGCAAAAAAAGCTGTAACATATTAGCTTAACTTAAAAAAAATCCCCTCTCAACGCTGACTAAGATGCATGATTGCATCGGAAATGCAAATCTCTTGCACCATAAATCCAATCAATAATATTTAATACCCACATCATTGCATTTACCTGCATCCCCTGCCATTCGTGAGCATTAGGGGCGCCAGGGGGCCATGAATGTGCTTAATGTTTGAATAATTACCCCCTTATCGCTGCCAGAGCAACATGAATACACATTTATGACAGTAATGACACTCTGCAGAGTATTTCTATGACACGGTTTTTCGCGGTAGGTCGCAAAACTCCCCAAAAGTATTCCCATTAAAAGAAACGTGACTGAACCGTAAATCATCAAAGCCGCAAATGGAAAACCTGTGAACGGCAAGGGACGCCTGTATATCGTTTGAGAAGTGATGATTATAAACTATATAAATTCAACATAAACCCAGAACCAGAGGTGCAAGCTATGCTGGAGATTAGGCTACACCAAAGCTTTACAAGCACTTTCCATCCAAATATTGACAGAGATACTACGGATGCTGGGATCTGTAAATTCCAGACCTGTGGTACGTTTTGCAAAGACAGATAAATAATCTATTCATTCGAGAGACTGGGTGGGAAGTGTGAAGATAAACTGACGGATCAATGTTTTAGTAGTAAAAAAGCAGCTTACAATGATTGAGCATCTAGTTTATTTAAGGAGGTGGATGTCCTCTTTTAAACATATACATATATTATGTGTAATCTGGGGAATTGTGTGTTTGTGTGTGTTTGTGTAAATGCCTCTACTATTCGAGTACTGATTCATTCTGACTCAGCGATAGATAGATAGATAGATAGATAGATAGATAGATAGATAGATAGATAGATAGATAGATAGATAGATAGATAGATAGATAGATAGATAATCCCAAAGTAAATTCCAGTATCAATCAATCAATCCAGTAGCAAATAATAACAAAAACAACAATA